>JALPQI010005060.1:0-77193 GCA_025490895.1 Thaumatotibia leucotreta | reverse complement strand
ATTGACACTAGAATACTATATTTATAAAAGCGCGATTGTATGAATGATAAATGCTCGTGAGTTACATGCTAATTATGAACGCGTACTGACTCGTGTTGTATTGCTTTACGCAATTGTGAGTAATTTCGCTGAGATGGCGATGTGCGGTATGTAGACCGTACACTATTAATACTAATAAATTAGCCCATCAACTTTTAAATCCACATATCTTCTGTCTCCTGCGTTACTTTTCATCAAACACACATTTACAATGAAAAACCGTCGGAACCTAAATGTATCGATGTGAACTTGTGTGACGCCTAACGCATGTATAATTTATAAGCATTTTTTTTTAGCAAACTTGATGAAATTGTCACCTGCGTTACCGGACAAAATAGTGTCGATCTAAAAGTTCATTGGCAACACAATTTTAAGGTTTTAAGTTGGAGATGAACCAACATTGTGTTCTGAAAGTGCATGATTATGAAATAATGCAAGCTTTTAGGTTTTACTTTTTTTGTTTCCGTCTGACAAACATACTGATGACATACGGGACTAAAACGTGGTCGCTTATCGAAGGTGTTGATACATTTTCTCGCCAGTCTGCCTGCGACCACGGGTGTAACGTCAAGATATAATTAAACGTAATTTTATGAGATTAAGACTAGTTTGTCTTTAAAAAATTAAATCTCAGTCATGAGGTTGCGACGTAAAAGATGAAAAATAAACTACTAAAATAACTGGGAATACCCATAAGCACATCACTATCCTGCAGTTAATTAAAATATGAACGTGTTTCATTCGCTGGAGATTACCGCCTTAAGCTTCGAGACGGCATTAAACGTGTAAAGGAATAAACGATAACCTTATAGACGCTACGCAAGAAAACTTTGTAGGGATAAAACAAATTAAGAAGACACTTTGATAAAGACAAAGATAACTTCTGCATCTTTGAAGCTTTTTCAAAAAATAACTATAGCACTTAGAGACATATACCTTACACCAAAAGATAGCGTTATGATCTGTGGTATTTGGAACTAATCATAACTCCATATCGACAAAGTGGGACGTTTACCGTAAAACGATCACATAATTATGTTTAATAATCTGAAAAGTTGTGGCTTTCCAACTTATATCTATTCTTTATTTTAACTAAATAAATAAATAAATATCTTGGGACATCTTACACAAATCGACCTAGTCCCACGGTAAGCTCAATTAAGGCTTGTGATGTGGGTACCAAGCGACGATATATATAATAGATAGATACATAAAGATGCTTAAATACATAAACAGCCATGGCTGTTGCTATTTGTGATAAATAAATACACAAATAATGCCGTCGCCGGGATTCTAACCCGGAACCTCCGGCTTCGTAGGCAGGGTCACTACCAACTAGAGGCTGACAAACTAGGTACTGAAGATGATTAAGTGGACTGATGACCTGGTGAAGGTCGCAGAAGTCCGCTGGATGCGGGTGGCGCAGGACTGGTCATTGCGGCAATCTTTGGGAGGGGCCTATGTTCAGCAGTGGACGTCTTTCAGCTGATATGATGATGCTACCTATAGCAGGTTCACTTTGTCATCCAGCTCGAGAAAAAAATCTGATGTTTCATAAAACCCTGGGATATTAGTAGAAGAAAATGTATGGAACATCAGATCGGACTAAACCCTCTAAAATTTAGCCGGTAAATAAAAAATCACCCTGCTTAAGGTCGCAGAGTTAAAGTAACAACGTCAGCCCGTAGTAAACATACTGTATTGATCAAGTCCCAAAGGAAATAAAGATAAAACGAAACGGGCCAAATTATTTCACCCCATAAACCAATAAACCATCATCTAAATGAACCGTTAAAATACAAGCAATCGTAATGGTGTTACAGATACGCGTATTACATTTAGGGATTACGTCCCTTTCATTCTATCATTGTAGGACAGAGATAGATGGTTTGGAATATCTGACGCAGGAGTAAGTCTGTGCTTCCACCAGATATTGCGCAATGTGCTAGCTGAGCGATGCTAGTAACATAACGTTACCGATACTTGCAAAGTCATGGTATGGCTATGACTTTGCAAGTATCGGTAACTTAGGTTTTACTCGATACGTAAAACAGCCAATCGCTTGCTCTAATGGTACATTCAGACCAAACGAGCATTCGCTATTCTATCCCCCCACTCTACGAAATTCGATCGTTACACAAAACGTGATTGGTTGATTTCGTAGAGCGGGGGATAGAACAGCGGATGCTCTTTTGGTCTGAAAGCACTTTAATACGTCCGGGATAGCGTGATTAAATGCATTACGTATCGAGTAAAACCTAACGCATTCTTTATAGCTACTCATGGTACGGCTACAGGTGCGTCTGACCGCAGTTTAAATACAGGAGTCAGTGATGTAGGGTTAGTACCGGAGTCAGATTTTATTTTATTCTGTTGACGATCAAATGTGGGTGCCATCCCTACTTGAATAAATTTACACGGATCCACTTGCGTCAAACACGTGCTACGCTGCGTACCTGCACCTGCAGGTATATTTGATGGTTATTTATATTTAACGCATCCACGTAGCATAGCTTAGATGGAAAGGCACCCTTAATCTTCAGTATCAGAATCCCCTCCACATTATTTCCCATTAATGGGGTAATTTTTACGCTCAACATCACTTTGCATGTTTGCGCCGAGCACGTTTAAGTATTAAAAACAGCTTTCATCTCATAATTGCGTTTTTAAAACCTTTTTTAGCAAGCTTCGTTGCGAAAAGGCGTAAGTAAGTTTTGAGGGAATAAAAATATGCTGTTTTAGTATTAGTTAGTTTTTGTGTGACCGAAATAGTCTGCCGGGGATATTAAAATGACAGTGCAAAAGTTTGTGCTTTATGGTCGGTGGGATGGCGACGCTTTTGTTTTAAATTTAACTTGACGTTGACGCGTCAGCGCTAGCACAAGTGTTGCGCGACAGAAACTCGCGACTTTGTCCTTGCTAAAGGTTTCACTTACGACTATGATGCGTGAATTTGTTAAAGGTAACCTGTAATGGCATGACAATAAGAACCAAGTCGCACGTCTTCATAAATGAAATGATCTGTACCCCTGAGTAGGTATACATTTTGTTACCATCTTGCGGGCTTGATGGAATCTGGTAATAAAATGCATCAATTGCAATAGTTTTTTCGTATTAAAAGATCAAAATTATTTAAACAAGGTATATGTACCTACTACATTGAATGTGATTCCTTTCTGACGGTCAATGTAACGTGTATACCGATTAGTGCGAAAAGGAAATTCGTAACTCGTGTCGATTTACCTCCACTCGTTTCGAACTTCATTTTTTTCGCACTTGTATCGTAATGTAATATTTTAGTCAAACTTACGGAACAGGACAGTGGCGATGTATGAAACAAACACGTTGGGCCTTGCACGTTCTAAGCTTAGCGGCCCTACCGCGAAAAACGAAATTCGTAAATTTCGAGGATTTGTCTCTTTCACTCTAATGACGCCTTCGTTTGAGTGACAGAGAAAAATCCTCGAAATTTACGAATTTCGATTTTCGCGGTAGTAGGCCAGGTACGTACGCGCGCTATTCTTGTTCCCAGAGCGAAGAAGCATATTATGAAATGATGCAAACTTCATAGACTTTTAAAACTTCACAATGTTCAAGGATTCGAGTCATCCATAAGGCTTGATGTTCTTGGCGGAACCTGTCTGACAGCTGACAGGTCACGCCATTTATCTAATAACGCTGGGCGCTGACAGATGGGCTTACAGAAAGATTTGATCTTAAATGACAGGCATATTTCATTATTGTTTTGCTTAAACGTTCAGTAGATATCTTTGGCATCTGAATCGTCATTTTGTATTTTTTTGCAATAATATTTGATGTTGAATTATAATATAAAATTATTAAAATTTGCAAGTTATGGGTTAGATAATTTTTGCAAGTATGACTAAGAAAATGTGTTTCACTGACATAACATAACATATATACAGGGTGGAAAGGGACGACGTTCCATCCCGCTACCGACCGAGTCTACCAACCATTACGATGAACTTTCAGTATGGGACCAACATCGAAATCGTACATGGAAAATTGACTTTTCCATACTATTGAACTCTAACTAATCACTCACTTTGTATGAGGGGTTAATATTTTTTTTTAATATTTCGATGTTGGTCCCATACTGAAAGTTCATCGTAATGGTTGGTAGAATCGGTCGGTAGCGGGATGGAACGTCGTCCCTTTCCACCCTGTATATTTATTGACTATGATAGTTAAAAAAACATTTATTAAATCTTTCTAACTATTGTTGTTACTACCTTTTTAAATCGATATACTAGTTTTCCGTAAGTTGTTACTAACTGCCATCGGTATAAAAAAAAATTTTTTGGTGGGTTACTAATTTAGTAAAAGAAAGTAAATACTAACTTCATGGTATAGTCTGTCCGACAATCTTTGGCAATACAAAATGGCGTAAAAAAATAGCAGTACTAGATTTGAATTTGTTGCTCTTTTTTTCTGCAAAAAGTTGTTACACATTTAATATCCTAACATAAAAATATTGACGTTATATTTCATTTTCATTAAAGGCCTTCAACTCATCATCATCATATTATCATCCGAAAGACGCCCACTGCTGAACATAGGCCTCCCCCAAAGATTGCCACGGACAGTGGCAATGTCTTTAACTATGTACATTTATTTTTGCAATCAAACTTTAACTACGTCCTAATAATTCAATAAATCAATTTCTGATCCCAGCCTGTTATATTAAAAGATTCTATTTACGTGCAATTGGTTATTTTTGTGCAAAATCTATGGCTGACAACTACTAGTACATTTGAACTAACCATTAGAGAGTTCAGCACTTTTTAAAAGAACAAAGAAAAGCTTTTAACCGACAGCATAAGTTTGCAGCATTTTAGTTTAGTCCGTCCAAAAGTCAGTTTGAACTGTTACGACGACTGTGACGACGGTCCTATGGTACTTTGCTATGTGAATAATGTCGTGATTACAAACATAATGATAAATAAATAGGTAACTAAGGTATGTGATATTGGGTACTAATACAGAGTAGGTACCAACTATGGGAGGCGTGAACGCGGGCTCTGATAATGGAGACCTAGGCTTTCCGAAACATGTCACGCGTAGTGACTAAATACAGGTGAGATTAATAGTTTACTAATTTTTATAGTTATTACGAGTATGTCTTAGGAAAGTTTAAATTCAAACATTTGGTAATATTCCACATACTGTGTTTTGGGACGTTACTGGTAACCGAATTTCACTAGTTTTGAGTAACTGGTTCAAAATTCTTTTCGTTGTCTTATTTCATACCACTCTGTCACGCTTTTAGTTGTTGTTTCGACTCAGTATATTAAAAAAATCCGATGCACTTGTATTTCAAATTCATGCTAGATTTTAATCCATATGATACATCAGAAATTGGAAACAAAACATCATCTCATACAAAAATTACAACCGTGTCACGTTTTTTAGGGACACAAAATAGAACAACGAAAAGAATTTTGACCCAACTACCTACCTAATGGAAAATAATCTTAGTTGTACAATTTACAGTTAAGTAAAAAAAAATAAGTAAAAGTAATTATAAAATATCTATCAACTTGTGTTCAACTTAAATAAAATTAAACCTAAAAAACTGATCTTAACGGCCCCGATTGGTTCCCGACGCAAGCGGGAGACGCTCCAGCGTTTTCGCGCTGAATCGCGATGGACAGCCGTTTTTTTTTAAATTTCGGTATTTTCAAGTATTTTTGAAATGTTCCAATTACACGAGAGCATCGAATAGTGTAAGCCCCTCGAAGTTCCTTCTAAAGTTGGGCATTCGTCGTGACCCGGACGCGCTATGAAATATGCATGAGACGAATCAAAATCAGCACATGGGCGCCACGGGCAGGTGATCTTCCTGTTTGTACGTGGCTTGTTATTCCTATATTTTACCCGCCAAGTTTGTCAACATGGTTTATAAATCGAATTCGTTCCGACGCCATATTGGGGCGCTCTGCCAATATTATGAAATAATGCGCGACAAACAAATTCGCGTAATGAAGACTTCGGGGTCGTGATATGAAATTTTGAGAAATGTTGACGTATTAGGCGATGTTATGAATATGGCTTGTGTTGTAGAATTTCATTACACCGGAGGTAATATCGTGTTATTTTAATTTCGTAGAATCTTTGTCGTTTTATTTTTTACACTTTCCGAAGCTCTGTTAGTACTCTGCCTGCGAGGCACCCACATAAAATTAGGGTTTTAGAGCCCTTACCTTTCATAATATTATATCCACAGGAAACAATTTGTACCCTAACTCATACAAAAAAATCTGTATGACTCATATAATGGACAAGCTTCTAAGTAACATTTTGTCCCTTTCCAAATGTGAGTACTAGTGTGCTGTTTGCTTCTAAAAAAATAAC
This sequence comes from Thaumatotibia leucotreta, assembly GCA_025490895.1. Taxonomy (NCBI): domain Eukaryota; kingdom Metazoa; phylum Arthropoda; class Insecta; order Lepidoptera; family Tortricidae; genus Thaumatotibia; species Thaumatotibia leucotreta. Next base: position 70,779 of record JALPQI010005060.1, on the reverse strand, counting down.
GTATTACCACAACTTTTGCTTGTTCCAATAAAATGAAAGTGCGCATTATCACTATTATCAGCCAATAGTTGGCACTAAACAGTAAACAGGCCCGTAACTACAGGGTGAACGATACGAAGCGTTACCAATTTCAAAGGATTGCGATTTTTGTGTTGCAACAATTTATTACTATAAGTAAGAAAAAACAAGAGAAAAATATTACATTTTGTGATTAAAATTACTTTTAGTCAATATACTACCTTTTGCCTTGACTATGGTCTTGTGCCGTATGGTGACGGCAGTAAGAATACATTTGTCACCACCCCGACTCCTCCTGCGGTTGTCGTAAAAGTCGACTAAGGGATTAAAGTGTCACTGACCATTCTACAAGATTGATGATGGGCAGCAGCGTCATCATAGTGGACACATTACTGCGATCGTCAATCCGCTTGCCCAGCGTGGCGATTACGGGCATTTACCTCCTAATGTGTATAAACGCATAGTTAGTTTTTTCATTTTTCATTTTCATTTTTTCAGTTAATAGGAGAGGCCTACGTCCAGCAGTGGACTAACATAGGCTGATGATGTGATGGTCTTCAAATGGTAAAAAAAGATTTGCTCGCAGCACGTTTGACTCGACCGAGTGGCCGAGGGGTGCAGGCATTAGCCGCGAAAGCTGAGCACGTGGGTTCGATCCCCACCTCGGACGTTGGTGATCTTGGTAGTTTTTTCTTTGATATATGACATTTAATATTTATAATCTACTTGGTAACACTTCATATCGTTCACCCTGTATGTACTGTGCTCCTTTTTTGTATTCTTTTACATTCTATTCTCCATTGATCTTTGGACTAAGTTTAGTAGGTCAACTTAAGTTGACCTACTAAACTTGCCATAAGGCATGGGTGTTAGGGTGTAAATAAGGACTGTGGGGTTTTATAGGGGCACAAAATGCTTAGGGATATATTTAGGGATTTTTCCATATCATGTTTGTTCTTTTTGTTTATGAAAAACTGTAAAAAACGGAACAAATATTGCTGGAACAAAGTTACGACTTCTTCGGAGTGACGCAATGACAGAAACAAATGTACAGTCAAGTGCAAAAATAAGTATCGATAGAATCCGCTCATAAATATGTTACGACGTTCTTACGTTATTACACAGAATTAGAGTGCTCTGGGACATATTTTTGAACATTTTTGTGTACACCTTATTTTGTCTTTGACTGTGCTATACAATTTTCGATGTTTGCGGTAGGCCCTTTAACTCCTTAACCCTTAAAAAAGGTACCTACTGTTTTTTATTTAGGGATTTTTTTTACATACTAAGAACCTTAGTTTTAGCTTGCTATTTAAAGTAAAATAAAATTTGGATTTGGAAACCCTGGGACTAAGCTATTTGGTACGCGTTTCAACCTACTCATAGATTGAAAATGTCGCTGAGAGGAATCATGAGAGAGTTCGCGACTAATTGCTAGGCTCCCTTTAAGTTGGTTAGATATATAAAGTGCTTTACAGTATGTTGTTGTAGAGTACCCTGGAGGCAAAAAACCACCATAAGACCGTTCCTACCTTCAATATTTTATTTTCGTAGGGGGGGAATATTTTTGTTTGTTTTTCCTCTCTATGCAGAGGAGAGTACCCGCTGAAAACACTCGCGGCATCGTGCATTGACGTTAGCGAGGGTGCATGGGGTCTTAAATAAATATCTTGGGACATCCTACACAAATCTACCTAGTCCCAAGCATTAACCAGGCCCTCTGCCGTTGTAAACCTATTTTACAGGTTAGATGTGTAACCTACCTTGGAGTCAAAGTGGATGAACATTTTTCATGATCCCATCATATAGATTTTATTTGTGACAAATTAAGAATATTACTTAGTAAGTTCTACCACCTCAGTTTTAAAGTTCCTTTAAATACGTTAAAATATTTGTACAAATCATTAGTAGAGTCAATCATAGGATATGCCCTTAACTGTTATGCATTAACCTTTAAAACTAATTTAATTAAAATAGAAAATTTATAATTAAGAAAAATAGAAAAAGACTAAAAATAGATGTAAAATAGTTTATCATAAGTTATTTAATATATGTAAAATTCTTCCCGTAAGCCTTAAGCACAATTTCACACTAGCACTTAGTTGTCATGGAAGTCAAGAGCATACGAGTAGTTTATCTCATGTTAATAATACGTATGGTCCTAGATCGGTAGCTGCGCGCAAGTACAATATACCGAGGGTTACTAATTACTATGGCGACAGATGTATGATTAAATGTCTACCCTACATTTTAAACCGTTTGCCTGCAGATATTGGATCGGAAATCAATAGGCCGAAATTTAAGAGTAGTTTATTTAAGTTTTTAATTAATAATATATAGATGTTAAATTAGTTTATTCTTTAGCTATAAGCGAAGAGACTCTGATCCCACAGTCAAACTGTATAAACCGTTTTGTGGGACAAATGTTAAAAATAAGTGTACATTTTGATATAATAAATAAATAATATAATAATAAAAAAGCTCAATTAAGGCTTGTGATGTGGGTACCAGGCGACGGTAAATATAACAAATACAGGGTGAACGACATGAAGTGTTACCAATTTCTAAGGGCTGCGATTTTTTAGTTGCAACAATTTATTACTATAAGTAAGAAAAAACAAGAGAAAAAATATTACATTTTGTGATTAAATTTACTTTAAGTCAATATGATTGCCTTGAATATGGTCTTCAAATGTTAAAAAAATATTTGCTCGCAGCACGTTTGTGACCACTAGAGTGGTATGTGCCAGTGAAATACGATCGCTTTCTTCATTGCATTTATACTAGCATGTTTAATTGCTCTCACCTTTCTCTCCAAAATAGACCAGATAAAAGATCCGAAACTCACTGCACTGGAGAGATGACACGTGAAATTCTTCGTAGGCTTTGTAGGTCTTGGTAGCATTATTTTTTCTTCACCACAACACTCCCTAAATGTCCTCCGATCTTGGTCAACCGTTTCGCTCCATCTAGGTCCTAAGAGAAGAAGTACAGTATATACGGTACTGGAAATGAAGCCTATCGCCTGGGTGCCTGTCGTGTCGCATAACGTCGATTGTCCTAAAATTTTTTGGCCGAGAATGTATGGCATAATGTTACATGGCATACTACTTGTTTAGCCTACTTAATTTTGCGCATACACGTTTAAAATACCTACACCATATTTATTCTAATATTGATTACTCGAATGTCGAATGACCTAAAGTATAATAATCCTAATGTTCATTGTAATAAATATTGTTTTCCCTACTACTCGAACTGTCAATTTTCACTGCGCCTACTTTTATCATGTCCGAAATTTCATTCAAAAAGGCATTTTAATAACAACATGCAAAACATTTGAACAACAGGGTGAATGGTTAAAAAAAAGTTCAAGTAATAAACCAGGGTAAAACCGACGTGGATTGGTTAGGTTTCGAAACTAGGGCGGAGTGAATGGCGTAGTCTTTAAATACTTAAGTATTTTTAATCAATTGTTTACACATCCTCATACTTACAAAGCCAAAAAAAAGGGGGGACGAGGGGGCGAAGCCTCCCACTAGGGGGGCTCGGGGGGCGAAGCCCCCCGCATTAAAAAAGAAATAATCTGAACATCCCCTACATTAACCTGGATAGGTTCGTTAGGTACCTTTTATCCCTTAGAGCGGAAATAGAAGCCCCGCGCAGCGGGGCTTCGTCGACCGGTTCCCAGGTCAAAATTGCTCACTTAAATTCTTTGGACAACAGGGCGAATTATTTAGTAATAGTTAAGTATAAGGAATAAAAAAATATTTTTAAAGCTAGTTAAAGGTAGGTAATCACTATTAGTACATTAAATAGTAGGAACATCACCATTATGCACAATAATTTTTCGATACATATACATTAGACACGAAAATCATTAGGACAAACAATATTTAGGAACAACCAAGTTAGGATTAACAATTTCGGCATAGCAAAAATATGCGCAACAATGTTTATGCCATTCATTTTTCGGCGTAAAGTTGTTATGCGACAAATTTTTCGAAATAAAAACATTATGCCACCCGATATAGACCCCTATCGCCTGTTATAATAAGTTTCACTAGAAAATTTTCAGTAAGTAATTTTTTTTTAACTACAGTTTACATAAATACAGTTACAAAATACAGTTTTTTCCTCGCACAACGCATAAGTATTGCGACACAGCGAGGAAATGCCGCAAGCATCCTCGGTAATGCCACAAGGGCCAATCTTAGATAAAGGTTAGGTTAAGTAGAGTACTTAGATTTAATCTATGTATGTATGTATGCGTTGTGCGAGGAAGTCGCCAGCTCTTCGGTCTTTAGTTACGTCAACCAGACGTTTCGCGATCTCAGCAAAGAAGTAGCAAGTTTAATAGGTATTTAGCAACACTTGACCATAATATATAATAAAATAAGCTTTAAATACTGGATGTGTAGGATCCGGAACACCACGCTGCGCTCTAAGACCGAAATAGTGGATGTAGCTTGGAAAGCGGCCAAGCTGAAGTGGGACTGGGCTGGTCATGTCTGTCGCATGCCGGACGATTTATGGGCCAAGACATCAACAGTGTGGGTGTCCCCATAACTCAAAACGAGGACCCAGCAGACCCCGCAGGCGATGGCAGGACAACTTGGACATAGCACAGAACCGGGATGAATGGAAGAAGAAGGGGGAGGCCTTTGCCCAGCAGTGGGACAGAATGGACAATAATAACAACTGGATGTGCTTTCTCACAGCTCTCGCTGGCTTCGAAGCCGGGTGCATCGTAAATCGTCATCCCCGCTCGTTTGTTCTATTTGTTCCATCACAAAACATCGAATAGCTGAAGGAAATAGGAAAAAGTGCTTTATCTGTGGCCCACACTCACTGGCCTTAAATCTAGCTCAACAATAGGTACAGCAATGTTGAGAGTCCGGTATTATTTCCGGAAATACGCATAACTATACTCTGTTTGGTTTGGTGTTAAAAAAAGGTAATAGTACATTACTATAGAGGACGGGAAACGAAGGGTTACAGGCCAAGTAGATATATCTGGCCGAAGGAACTGAGGCCAGATAGGAATACGCGGCCTGTAACCCTGTTTCTCGCCGAGATTTGTATAGTGCTTTTCTCAAACTTGCCATGAAATAAAACGAACTGATTTCGCCGAACCTTACTATTTGATTTGTAAATAAACCAATGGTACTACTGTACTATTGGTCGTACAACATTAAAAAAAAACATTCGCGCCTAACTTTTTTTTAAATCTGTTTGAGGTATCCTTTTACCTGTTGATATAGACATTAGTTCTTAGGTTTTTTTTTTCTGTGGCTGAATGTCAAGACCTAGTGTCACAATTTGACGTTTCAAAACAAAAGACAGTTTGTTTGCAGTCCTAGGTGTGAAATAAATACATGAAATCTCTTTACATATCATCTTAGCATATGACACCGGATACATAGTATTTCCGGGCTTAATTTAAAGTAAGTAACATCAACATTCCGTATAGTAGGGGTCCAAATGGAAAAAATTGTGCGCTGTGAGTTACAGTTTTGTAATTTTTACCAGAGCTAGAGGGTGTAAAAATAACAATTTTTTGATGTGGAGGGAAAACCAATCCCCCCCTTGAACGAGGGGGGAGGGGGGTGAAAGTGCAAACGAAAGGGTTATGATTAAAATTTTTTCGTCTAATATTTAGGCCTACTATTCATTGTTCGGTATCATTTTCATGTAAAACAGACACGGGGAATTCATTTTTGATAATAAACATGAGGATTTTCATATATTAAAAATGAATTATCGGTATAAAGGTAAAATAATCACCGTTTTTATTTTGATTGAAGCGTTATATAAGTATTACCAAAAAATATATGAAATAAAAAAAAATACAACAAGATAGCATATTTAATGTAGTTTTTAAAAATATATACCTTTTGCGACTTTCCATGCAAAAATAAGTTGTAAAAAAAATTGCACCTGTCGCGTACCTCGAACATTAAAGGAACGTTGCTTTGACAGTACGTTTCTACTGCGGGAATCTAGCAATTTCGCGTAAACAAAATACTCCATAATGTCTGTTAGGGCAAATTGCATCAACCTGGGTTAACCAAGCAACCCGGGTTAAACGTTTATTTCAAACGTTTATTGATAATTGATAAATTTCTTATGAAGTAAGTGACTGACCCGGCACTATACAGAGGATATCCGAGACATCAGCCTGTGTGATATTAGAATGGCTCTTGAACAACTCAAAAATAACAGGGCATCTGGGGAAGACGGAATTATAGCTGAGCTTCTGAAGGCAGGTGGTAAACTAATCCTTACGGGCCTTCAGAAGTTGTTCAACTCCGGAAGGGAGAACGCCTTAGGCATGGAACAGAAGAGTGGTGGTATTGTTCTTGAAAAAAGGTGACAACGCCTTATTGAAGAACTACCGATCCATCTGACTTCCGAGCCATATTTATAAGATGTTTTCAAGAGTCATTACGAATCGACTTGCACGCAGGCTTGATGACTTCCAACCTGCCGAACAAGCCGGTTTCCGAATTGGCGTTTCGTAAATGTTACACAGAAGACCGAGGAATATAACCTGCCACCTGCCTGCCCCTCTGTTTAGCGTTTGTGGACTACGATAAGATTAGATTTGATCGAAATTCTGGGCAATACTACAGTCTCTCCAACGGTACCAAGTAGACTACCGCTATGTCGAAATGTTGAGGTGTTTGTACGAAAGCGCCACCATGCCAATCCGACTCCAAAACCAGAGCTTAAAGCGTATTATACTGCAGCGGGGAATCAGGCAAGGAGGTGTCATCTCCCCTAATCTGTTTACTGCTGCACTGGAAGATGTCTTTAAGACTGCACTGGATAAGGTCGGTATCAACACAGCGTGTACCTTACTCACCTTCGATTCGCTGATGATATGGTAGTCTTGGCTGAGACCTTGGAAGATTCCAGTTCACTGAACTCAGTAGCGCCTCCGAGCGAGTTCGTCTTAAGATGAACATGGATAAGACGAAAACTCCCGTTACAATCGGAGACTAAACTCAAAGGTGTAGACGACTATAATATACCTAGTGCAAACTACCCAGTTAGGTAGCTCCAACTTTGAGTAAGAGGTCAATCATCGAATCCGACTCGGTTGGGCAGCGTTTGGCTACGGCATATCTTTTCATCCAATATTCCGCAGTGCTTGAAGACAAAAGAATTTGATCAGTGTGAACACACACTGATCAAAGACTTAAATGAGTGATGACATACGGTACTGAAACGTGGTCGCTTACAATGAGCCTCATAAGAAAGCTTAAAGTCACCCACAGGGCAATGGAGAGGGCTACGGTGGGAGTCTCTCTGCGAGTTCGCATTAGAAATGAGACAATCCTCAGCAGAACCAAAGTATAGCTCCATAGCTCTGCGATATAGCTCTCCGAATCACTAAACTAAAGTAGGGGGGCACATTGCCCGTAGAACCGATGGCCAATGCGGCGGAAAGGTTCTAGAGTGGCGGCTTCACAGGTGGAAGGCGCAGCGTGGGTAGGCCCCCCACAACGTGGACAGTGAAGGTCTCAGGAGTCCGCTGGATGCGAGTGGCGCAGGACCGGTCATTGAGGCAATCTTTGGGGGAGGCATATGGTAATAATGATGATTTATGAAGTAAACGTTTAACAATTGATTATCGAATTCCATATGAAATAAACTTTTAACGTGGGTGAAATGGGTTAGTTGTTTAGTCACGGTTAGTGAAAATTACCTTTATCGCCTTTGGTAATGAGATCATTACCTAATAACACTTGTAAAAATGATTACCCATTCCGATTCATATGATCAGATACTATATATCATTCGTGTTATCAGATAGACCAGATATATAATATACACGCGGTATACAATAATCGATAAAATTTGAAAATAGGATCTGAAAAAATAAAATTCTTAATAATCTTAGGATATTTCAAAAAAAGAAGATCAGAAAATATTCAATTTACGTTCATATCAATAAATATTTACAATTGTAATATGAACAATAATATGTAAGTACAAGAATATGTATAATCTATAGGCAGTTGCCGGCACAAAAGTCTCTTTTTTGAGGTTACGCGGAGGTTTTTGTTTGAGGTACGCGACAGGTGCAATTTTTTTTCAGTTAATTTTTGTATGAAAGAATACCACATGTGTATATTTTTTAAAACTGCAATAAATATGCTATCTTACAGTATTTTTTTAAATTGGATAAGTTGTTTTTTAATACTTTTATGACGCTTAAATTAAAATAAAAACGATAGCTTCTTTACTTTTACTCCAAAAAATCTACTTTTTTATATGAATTTGGTCATGTTTATGATAAAAAATGGATTTTCCATGTGTGTTTTACACGAAAATGATACCAAACAATGCATAGTAGGCCTTTTTAATTAGTAAAAAAATATTAATCGTATCCCTTCCGCATGCACATTCACCCCCCTCCCCCCGCGCCCAGGGGGGGAATTGGTTTTCCCTCCACATCTAAAAACAACTATTTTGAGACCCCTTAGCTCTGGTTAAAATTACAAAACTGTAACTCGCAGCGCACAATTTTTCTCAACTTTGTATGGACCGTGACCCTTACTATTAAGGGATACACTATTTGTTATTTAAGATCTTTTTTACCATATGTTCATTGTGAATAAACGATTTCATTCATTCATTCATTCAGTAATGGATAGTCCATGTGCTTGTTTGCTACCAACATTAAATTATTTAAAAAAACGTTTTAAATTGACACTTTTTATTTTCCGAAAATCGTGACAATTAGTTACAAGGTTCAGAAGGATTTTCGTTGATTCTTGAGATAGGATTCGGCCTGTGTCGGATTTTTAGCTACAATTGTCGTGATTCTGGAGACAATTGTAATTTTACTCTGCAGAAAAGTAGCGGATAAATTATTAATTATAATTAGCAATACATTTTATATTGCTGGCAAGCAAATACACGACTCTCCAATGGTAAGCGGTAACCGTAGCCTATGGATGCTGGCAATAGGAAAAATAGTATTATAACAATTGTCGCACCTGCAATGTCACTATGGTAAAATCGCGAAAAAAAGTAATTTTTCGTATAAATTGGTGAACTCAACATAATGAATGAAAAAAGTTTTTTTTTGCGATTTTGGCGTTAGTCCCATACTAAAAGTTGTTCCACGGGATGGATAGAGTCATCATCATCATCAGCCTATGATAGTTCACTGCTGAACGTAGGTCTCTCCTATTAACTATGTGTTTAGACGCATTAGGAGGTAAATGCCCATAATCGCCACGCTGGGCAAGCAGATTGGCGATCGCAGTAGTGTGTCCACAATGATGACGCTGCTGCCCATCATCAATCTTTTATCAAGTAAGTCAGTGACACTTCAATCCCTTATTCTTACGACACTCGCAGGAGGAGTTGGGGTAGTGACAAGCTCATGGTACGGCTACAGCACTTGGTAAGGACGCGGAAAACCCGTTCAAACGTTTAAAGTGTCGATTCGAATTGTGTACTTATTTTTGATAGCTCACTCCGACTTGCGTCCGATTAGAGCGAGTGAGTTCTTTTCAATAATTAAATATTTACCGCTTTTTTCTATTGTCAGGATGCTTAGCCAAGTTACCAATCGCTAGTGCTTGGTAGCGTATTGTAGTTTTCCCTCTCTGCCTTTCTTGCATATTTGTGCGACAAAGACAGTTAGCCTTTCGTTTACGATTGAGGATTAAGCGTTATAGCGATTGGCAACTTGTCTAAGCACCCAGGTTCTCGAGTGGTTTACTGTGAAGGTCGCAGTTTGTGGATGCGGGTAGCGCAGGACCGGTCATTGTGGCAATCTTTGGTGAAGGCGTATGTTCAGCAGTATGCCGTGTGGTGACGGCAGTAAGAATACATTTGTCACCACCCCAACTCCTCCTGGGGGTGTCGTAAGAGTCGACTAAGTGATTGAAGTGTCTCTGACCATTATTTGATAAAAGATTGATGATGGGCAGCAGCGTCATCATAGTGGACACATTACTGCGATCGTCAATCCGCTTGCCGCGTGACGATTGTGGGCATTTACCTCCTAATGCATCTATACGCATAGTTAATTAAGTAATTAAAAAATTTAAGTAGAGAAAAATGTACTTATGCCATACGATAAATAAATAGGAGAGGCCTACGTCCATCATAGACTGATGATGTATGTTCAGCAGTGGACATCTTTCGGCTGATATGATGTTGATGATGCTATTGTCAGTTAACGAGACTACGGCTGTATTCATTTTAAAAGTAAATGAGTGCCTACGAAAACTTTTGCTCGCGAATGTGCCTCGCGCTTGGCCAATTTTTATTACCCGTCGCGTCGACGCTAGGCACCATTTTTACGGAATGTCAGGTAATTTCAAGTCAGCAATTAGAAGGGGAAAAATTGCTACGTAATTATTCACCGCCCTCACTGCATTAAGGAAAGGGCCGATTTTTTAGGACAATTATAAATCTCTGGAAGACGCATTAAACTGATTTCATTTTGACTTTCTTTTGAGGACCCTTTTGCATTACGACCCTGTTTTCTTGCAAGCTTTCTTTATATTAAATCTCTTTTGATTAAGTCTTATAAGCCTATAAACTTTTACGTACTTACGTACTTTATATGAGATAAATGTAACTACTCACTTAATTAAATATCTGTACGACTGAGAGCCGATTTACTTTTGAATTCATTTGTGAAATGGAATTTCTGTAGATAAACTAAATTACAAAATACTTAGGGTTTGATTTTCATTCGTGTTTTATACGTATGTATGGGTAAGGCCGCGGATTTTGACGAATTCGGAGCTTAAAATTTGTCTTGCTCATAAAAAAAAACTGATAACATCTAGAGAACTCTGATTAATTTTAAAATATTCCCCTATGCTCAGTTACATGTAATCAAATGAAATAGCTAATATAGCTCTTAATTTAAAATTAATAAGTAAATATTTCTGCCAAAAACGTAACGAAAGTCGAGTAATTTTTTCAACTACGAGTACTGAAAACCTTTTTTTTTATATAATTAGATTTGTCAGCATTGAATGTTTGTTTTTATTTAAACCAAATTATAATGATAAACGATTGCTTTGTTCATTAAGGACTTATGATATGTGAACAATTTTACTGTTTTCTTTCCCTTTACTTTTTGGGTCACCAATTCCAAACTTACGTTACGATACTTTCGTAACGCTTTTTTAAGGTCATATTTAAGCCAATGTTGGTAGAAATTTGTTTATCGACACTAGCAACTCTTATTCTAGTAGGGCGACACCCATAAGCACACTCACTCCCATTAATTCGTTAACAAATGGTTGTCACACTGCACGCAGCGAAAGTTTTAGCAAAATACGTCTAAAGTGGTAGTGTGATTTTCACGGTAAGTAGTGATTATTATTAAACGGCTGTTTTTTCATGCGAAAGGGTTTAGTTTTAAACGTCAGTAGCATTATATTCAGATTGCAATTATTTACCAAGATAATCAACCTTTTTAGGGTTCCGTAGCCAAAATGGCAAAAACGGAACCCTTATAGATTCGTCATGTCCGTCTGTCCGTCTGTCCGTCTGTCACAGCCGATTTTCTCGTAAACTATAAATGCTACAGTAACGAAATTTGGTAAGGATATGTGTTGTATGAACCGCTACAGGATTATGATACTAAATCTTTAAAAAAACCATTGGGGTGGGGGCCCTCCATACATATAACTGAAGGTTAGAAATTTTTTTTTAGTTGTATATAAGCGTGTGGGGTATCAATCGAAAGGTCTTTGAAAATGATATGAAGGTTTATAAATCTCATTTTTATTTAAGCAAATCGTTTTCGAGATATCAGCTCTCAAAGTCTGAAAAATGTGTCCCCCCCCCCTCTATTTTTTGAACTACGCGATATAAAATTCTAAAAAAAATATATGTTATGCACATTAATAAACTCTATCAACGATTTTTGGTTTGATTAAATTATCTCCTATAGGTTTTGAGGTAGGCTGATTTAACTGTATTTTTTTAATAATAAATTGATAATGGTACGGAACCCTTCGCGCGCGAGTCCAACTCGCACTTGGCCGGTTTTTGTTTCAAATATACGTTACACTTGTGTTACGAATACGTTACATTTTTACAAAACGTAACGTATTTTTTATGTTACGTAACGAAAATATGTGGTAAAGGGAAGTGGACACAGAAATTTACTAATTTAAATGAGTTTTATTAGATTTTGAATGACAACATACTGTAACAAGTGTTTGCGAAACAAATCAAATTATTTTGTTATTTAGGTATTTTGATTTGCGTTTTTAGAAGTAATCAGCTTTTTCCAGTGGGTAATTTTACCCGTCTTGGGCCAATGAAATACAATTAACGCGTTTAGTAGTGTTAATTAATAACAGTTCATTTTCCATTTAAGCATTTATGGTGATTTATTTTAGTTTATTTAGTTCCAAAGATTATGGCATTAAAACATTTGTAAATACTGTTAATTTAAGTAATTACTAAGTATAAGAAATTACATTATATGGGTTGATTGCTATATTTGATTAAAACAAGTATTTAGCGATAAAAATATGTTTTTTTTATGACCCTTATTTAATACCAGTATGAGCTGAGCTTTATAGTAACTTTCGTTGCGTTTTATGGTAACGTAACGTATTTTTTTTATGTTGTGTCTGTGTCACATTCGTCAAAATCCGCGGCCTTACCCGTATACTAGATAAGTACATGCATAAAGTCAAAATTATACTATTTTTATCCGGTAGCCGTCGTTGTAAAGATCAAGGAAATACAGCTCTTTTACTTATTTCTTGTTTCTTATTATGGAAATAAATATGAATAGAAATAACTTAATTCGTATCATACAAAAAAATCACAATATACAGCAACGAAAAATAATTTTACAAATAAAAGCGTGTATACTACGAAATGGCTATTACAATTGTTTTTTCCCCTCACTAGCTCGTAAAGCGCTCGTTTATCCTTTAATACGAGCGGGTAAAAACGCTTTTTACACACTTGTGAATAAAGTAATTTGACATTTCTCTAATTCCTATAGCCCCCTACTGCCTAGTATAAGTGGATCTGTATGACCGTAGTAAACATGCGCAATCGGAGCTCACATGTTAAATTGGTCGTTTCTCATGTGACTTTGTAAGCCATTGGCAATATTTAAATTCCATAAGTAACTCTATTCTACGATACGTTTCGACATTGAGTTTTCAATAGTTTCTTTAAGTTAATTTACATTTGGATGAGATTTGTAATCATATTTCCTCGCCATAGTGAGGGGAAAAAAGTTGTATTACACTTGGCGGCAAAGTTTGTTCAACTCTCGTGCCTTGAGACCTTCGCAATGCTCAAGATTCCAGTTTTTGAACCACTCGCTACGCTCGTGGCTCAATTTTGGAATCTTTCGCTAGCTCAGGTCTCAATATTGGCACGACAGTTAAACAACAACTTTGCCCCCTTGTATAATAAATAACTATTTTAAGTTACAGAAGCGAAATTTGTTTTTAACGGCTGACCAGACCCTAAATATGCTAGTCCTCAACTAACATAATGAATTATAAAAAAAAGTTTAAACGTCGATTGTCAAGGTCACTTTTTTTCAACAAAAGTATTTACATAAAACCGCGAGGATTACACATGAAATAAAACTATGAAAACGGATAAATTCGCGTATATTAACTAATTTTAACTTCATTCCGACGTTTCGAACACTTTACAGGGTTACTTTACAGGGACCCAGGATGGAACTCGGCCGTGCCTAAAAGTTCTAGTGTAAAATGGGGTGGAGGAACAAGCTCATGAAGCTAAGCGTTAACAACACGGCGCCAACTCATGCAAGCACACCGAACGGATCAAATGAAACTGTCTACTTTTTATAGTACAGTCGGTCCAAATTCCCAGAAAGCGTCGGGTCGAAGTAACCTAAGTAAACACAATCACCTCGACGGTGTTCGATAACGTTTCCTCAAATAGAGTTCAGTTTCGGTTCTTTCAGGTTTCAACAAGGTATACGTATTAGTATACAATCTGGTACCGTCACGCGGACTTTAAAGATGGGTAACGTGTTTCCATATCGTCAGTTGACAAGCAAAACTCACTAAGTAATAAATATCTATTTGAAATAAAGCTCTTATCTCAGTTCTGATTTCATACTGACATAAGAGGTTGCTAAGAGTATTGACAGTTTTTAAAGTGAGTTTTGGTTGTCAGCCGACGATATTGGCTCGCAAGTGTTATACAGGGTGACATCTGGATCATGTAGCAAGAGTGAACAGGGTTGTAAAGACCACGGTCTCTCTGAGCAACTTTCACTATGGAGACAACCAAGAAATTACGAAAAAAATCTCCTAATTATGACTTGTCATCATCAGCCTATGATAGTCCACTGTTGGACGTATGCCTCTCCTATTAACTATGCGTATAGACGTCATCATCAGCCAATTGACGTCCACTGCTGGACATAGGCCTCCCCCAGAGAGTTCCACAAAGATCGGTCGTGAGCTGTCCGCATCCATTGGACACCCGCAACCTTTACCAGGTCGTCGCTCCATCTTGTGGGGGGCCTTCCCACGCTGCGCCGTCCAGTGCGTGGTCGCCACTCGAGAACACGCCGACCCCACCGGTCATCGGTCCTCCGGGCAATATGGCCAGCCCACTGCTACTTCAACCTGGCGATTCTTCGGGCTACGTCAGTCACTTTCGTTCTTCTGCGGATCTCGTCATTCCTGATGCGATCTCGCAGAGAAACCCCGAGCATTGCCCTCTCCATCGCTCGTTGAGTGACTCTGAGCCTCCTAATGAGTCCCATAGTGAACGACCACGTTTCAAATCCGTAAGTAATCACTGGCAACACACACTGGTTGAAGACTTTCGACTTGAGACACTGCGGTATATTGGACGAGAAGATATTGCGTAGTCTCCCGAACGCCGCCCAACCCAGTCTGATTCGACAATTGATCTCCTTCTCGAAGTTGGACTTACCCAGCTGGACTGTTTGTCCCAGGTATACATATTCGTCAACAACTTCGAGTGTAGAGTTTCTAACTTTCACTGGAGTTGGTATCACATGGACGTTCGACATGATCTTCGTTTTGTCCATGTTGATCTTAAGACCAACATCTTCAGAGACTCTACTGAGATCATCGAGCATAGGACTTAAGTCCTCCATGGTCTCAGTCATGACCACTATATCGTCGGCAAACCGAAGGTGAGTGATGTACTCGCCATTGATGTTAATGCCAAATTCCCTCCAGTCCAGAACCTTGAAAACATCTTCCAGTGCAGCGGTGAACAATTTAGGAGAGATAACATCTCCTTGTCTTACTCCTCGCTGCAATGGAATCGGTTTCGAGCTCCGGTCCTGGAGGCGAACTGACATATTGGCGTTTTCGTACAGGCACTTCAACACTTCGATGTACCGGTAGTCTACTTGGCACCGCTGGAGAGACTGTAGTACAGCCCCCGTCTCGATCGAATCAAAGGCCTTTTCGTAGTCCACAAACGCTAAGCAGAGGGGCAAGTTATACTCTTCAGTCTTCTGTATAACTTGACGGAGCGTGTGTATGTGGTCTACGGTGCTAAAGCCTTTTCTGAATCCGGCTTGTTCAGGAGGCTGGAAGTCGTCGAGCCTGCGTGTGAGACGGTTTGTGATGACTCTCGAAAACAACTTATAGACATGGCTCAGAAGCGTGATGGGTCTGTAATTCTTTAACAGGGTGTTGTCACCCTTTTTGAAGAACAACACCACCACACCTCTGTTCCATGCCTTTGGCGTTTTGCCTCTAAAGATGGCGGAATTAAACAGCTTTTGAAGGGCCCTAAGGACTGGTTACCCACCCGCCTTCAGGAGTTCGGCTGTTATTCCGTCATCGCCTGGTGCCTTATTGTTTTTGAGTTGTTTGAGAGCCATCCTAATCTCGTACAGGCTGACGTCCGGTATATCTTCGGTATGGTGTCGAGTCAATTTAGCTCGTGGGTCGTTAGCTAAATTGGAGATGGGTCTTCGTGTTGATGTGTACAGCTGTCCGTAAAAGCTCTCTATCTCACTCAAAAGCTCAGGTTTGGATGAAACGATCCTACCGTCCCCAGTCTTCAGCTTCGCAAGCCAGCTCTGACCAATAGACAAATCTCTCGCAAAGACTTTAGAGCCTTTGTTCCGGTCAATAGCCTCTTTAATACGGTTGGTATTAAATTGGCGTATGTCGCGGGTGATCGACTTGGAGATTTGTCTATTGAGCCGGCGATATGATGCGGCATCTTCTGGGGATTGTAGAACCATTTCACTCCTTTCCTTCATGAGCTTTAGAGTTGGATCAGAGAGCCTCTTATTGCCTTTCTTCCGCTGGGTCTTAAAGAACTTTGACCCAGTGGAATAGACAGCTGCCACAAACCCGTCGTTATACTCATCCACATCCACGTCGCTGAGTAGGCAATCGAAACGATTTTGCAGTTCGAGCTGGAAGCTCTCGGGGTTTTGGAGTTGGATCGGTGCTGGTCGGAGCGTAGACTTTATCAATCGAGATCGCTCTAGCTTGACGCTTATATTTAATATGCCCCTTACAAGGCGGTGATCGCTTCCGGTTTTAACCGCGTTGATCACAGAGACATCATTAAATATATGCTTCTTAGTCGACATGATAAAGTCAATCTCGTTTTTGGTTGCACCATCTGGGCTCATCCAGGTCCACTTCCTGTGTTCTCGCTTCTTGAAGAAGGAGTTCATCATGTAGAGTCCCTCCTTCTCCATAAAACTGGCCAGTAAGTGACCCCGGTGATTACGAGATCCAACCCCAAATTGCCCCACTCTCAGCTCATCATCGTTTCGCTTGCCCAATTTCGCGTTAAGGTCCCCCATAACGATGGTGAAGTAGGTTTCAGGACTGTGCATGGCTTTTGATATGTCCTCATACACAGCTTCTACCTCTTCGTCGGAGTGTGAAGAAGTCGGAGCGTAGACCTGTATGACCTTCAACGAGTACCGCTTGGATACTCTGAGTATAAGGTACGCCACCCTAGTCGACACACTCTCGATCTTCACCACGTTGCTCACGAGGGACTTGTGGACGAGGAACCCGACACCTCCCTGGGACTGTTGGTCGCCCTCCCGGAAATAGAGCAGTTTACCGGACTTGAGGGTTATCGTGTCCTCACCCTCTCTTCGGACTTCCGATAGCCCAATAACGTCCCATCGTAACCCGCTCAGGTCTTCCTCGAGCTCAGCCAATCTCTCGTCTGTCCGCAGTGTGCGCGTGTTAAGTGTTGCCAGGGCCAAAGGTTGTCGGTGGTGGTAGCCGGATCTTCGCCGGAGATTCTTCGCACCCCTGACTCCGCTAGTGCCCTGACCGCTACCAAAGCCAGAGTACCGGGAGTCGCCGGAACCTCGGGGCCATTTTTTGTGTGTGCTTGTCATAGGGTATGTGCTTGTCATACGTATAGACGTATTAGGAGGTAAATGCCTATAATCGCCACGCTGGTCAAGCGGATTGGCGATCGCAGTAACTACCACTATGATGACGCTGCTGCCCATCATCAATCTTTTACCAAATTATGGTCAGTGACACTTCAATCCCTTAGTCGATTGTGGTGACGGCAATAAGAAGCCATTTGTCGCCACCCCAACTCCTCCTGCGGGTGTCGTAAGAGTCGACTAAGGGATTTAAGTGTCACTGACCATTATTTGATAAAAGATTGATGACGGGCAGTAGCGTCATCATAGTGGACACATTACTGCGATCGCCAATCCGCTTGCCCAGCGTGGCAATTATAGGTATTTACCTCCTAATGCATTTATATACGCATAGTTAATAGGAGAGGCCCACGTCCAGCAGTGGACTATCCTAGGCTAATAATGATGATGGCAAGTTTTTTAGGTTTATTTACATTTTTTATTCTACTCTCAAATGGTATAGATACATTGTATTTGTGTGGAAGCTACACATAAACTGACTTGTATTTATTTTCTAAAAGAACTTTCTCAATTTCTAAACATACCTGTGAAGTGAACTCTATTAAGAAAAGAGCAAACATCGGTCCAGCATCTCTAGAACTTGAAATGAGAAATTCTTCACAATCTTTCAACGAGAAAACTGAAACTGTAAAATTAGATCATACCTGAAAATAAACCACATTATACATATCGCTACTCCAATATTACAGGGTTCAAAATGTCAAATCAAATTTGAGCGCTGTCACATTGACACTTCATTCATATTCAAGAATTCATCAACAACCTATATCAGGGGGTGCCCGTAATTGCTATGCTGTGCAAGCGGATTGGCGATCGCATTACTTACTGCGATGATGACGTCCACTATGATGACGCTGCTGCCCATCATCAATCTACTATAAATAAATGATCAGTGACACTTAAATCCCTTAACCGACTTTACGACACCCGCGGGAAGAGTTCTTTTTCTTTTCTTTCTTACTGCCGTCACTACAAGGCAAAAACATGTAACATACCCTATAATATTGAGGAAGCGATATGACGCACATAAAAACCGAGCGCTTTAGCGTTAATTTATAAAGGTGGATTTAGACCACACGAGCGAATGCTCATTCTATCCCCCACTGTACGAAATTCATTCGTTACAAAAAACTTCGTCGAAAATTGTTGATTTCGTAGAGTGGGGGATAGAACGAGCAATATGAGCATTCGCTCATTTGGTCTAAATCCACCTTAAGCCACTACCACTTTACAAGGTACCTTCTAAAAGCAGTGCTGTTAGTATAAATAAACAATGTTAACATGAAACAGAAGCGTAAGACATGCGATGCGAAACTAAGTTGTAAAAGATTCGCAATGCATAAAGATGGCAGACACAATGATAGCGCGGTAATAGTGCTAGCTGCATGTTGGAAATAAAAGTAGCAAAATATTGCTCGGAAACACGCAACGCGACTTTGTTAAGAAATTACTTTTTGTACAACTATACATACATATTATTAAGTATAGTTATTTCACTCTCTTCAATCGTTTCATCACTGCTGAGGAGCGTGACTCCTTCTGATTCGGTCAACCAGTTATCTCCAATCCAGTTATCTTTTCGAACACTTAACAGGGTTCATTGTCTACGAGTAGTGTCGTGGTAATTCGTTCCCATTCTTTTATTTAATTTAAAAATCAATAAGTAATGCCAACATTTATCGCTTAAACATTGCAAGAAAATATAATAAATCGAATCATTGACACAACGATTCATTACCTAACTAAAAGCTTTTTAAATAAAACGCTGTTCAAACGTCTCATACTTAAGATTTCATAAATAAAACGGTAAGTACCTATCTAAAACCACCATGCAATCAAAATCTACTTTCCTCAAGATAAAATAAAACGTTAACTTAAAATAAATCGTATATCGGTCCATAAAACAGTAACAATTTCTACCTTTACTTTACGAGTTAAGATTTAGGTTCCTAAAAACGTCAATACGCTTTCACGCTCCAGCCATCCTCCCATCCTGAGATATCTTTCGCAACCTCGTATCTTACGATGCTAGGAGCATCGAGAACCAACTGTAAACGTGTAGAGATACCGTCGAGAGGGCGATTCTTTGGTAAATGGGTGAAAACGTAAACATGTTGGGGAGAGGTAAAACGTTTGGCGCGGAGTTGAGGCAGTTATCTGCGCTCGTAAACAAAAGATTGCCGATGATTTAGGAGCCCGGTGTCGTTGCTTAAGTCCGTATTACGTACCAGATAACTTCCCCAGACAGTGTATAAGTTAGCAATTTGGTATTTAAGGTTTAGGAACCAATGACCAGCCAGTGGTTATAAATACCTCAATGTGAATATGAACGTTCACTTTCACGCTTACCATATGGGTAATTTCTCCCTTAGCATAGATTTGGAGGGTTACCATGACGTACTAATGCAGTTCAGTTTAGGTCGAGAGAAAGGAACAAGGCTATACGATTCATATCGTCGGGGATACCTACCGCAATACCGCGTAACTACCAAAACAGAGTTCAAAAATCAAATAATTGAAACTCAAATTGAGCCTAATTGAATTTGTTAGTTACGCGGTATTGCATTATCCCCGACGATATATCACTGTCGCTTTCCCTGAACCTAAACTGAATCGCATTAGTACGGCATGGTAACCCTCCTGTAAATTATCCTAAATGACGAATCATCCAAGGTGGTCTGTGGTACAGTCAACAATAATGTCTAGGTACCACTTGTCGACTTTACTACCACTGAATATATTCGAAGTGATGCTACTTTAATCACTGAATAGAGAGAAGGTTAAGTGATCTACGTAGAGCATACAATAAGGTGTAGCAATCCGAATATTCGGTCCACTTTAGTATTCGAATAATGACATAATTTATTCGAATATTTTGTTTATTACTTATTATTTAATATTAAATTTGGTCACTGGACAGTAAGAATTACAACGTTTCGCATTCCGCATCAATTCTATTCCAGAAAACGAATGTGGGGACTTTTTACCAAGTTTCCATACCTATACATATATTTGTACACCCTTGTAGATCAAGGTTACCGAAATGAACTAAGCAGATAGTTAAGATGCATTTCGATCAAACGATCATTCGCTCATTCTATCCCCCACTCTACGAAATCAACGAATTTCGACGAATCACGTTTTGTGTAACGGAATCTTTGTTGATTGTTGCATGATATCACGTTTTGTTGAAATATTTGACCCGTCTAACCTCAATATGCAAAACAAATTAATTTTACCCGCATATTTATTATTCAGTATTTTGTTATATTCTTAAACCTATTGGAACATCATATTTTAAATACAAACGGGTCTGAATCGCGTAAACTTACATTTAATTACCTATATCCTGACGTTTTGGGCATGACGTTACACCCGTGATCGCAGGCAGACAGAAACTGTATCAACACCTTCGAGCTGCGCGGGTTTTTCGAACTATTCGAACATTTCAAAATACGAGTAATAAGCCGAATCGAATAAATCTAACATCCGAATATTTGCAAACCCTACATAAAATATATCATTCATTATCATTATAATATAGAAAACCACTAAGAGTCACCTTCAGAATCGTAATCCAAAGATTATAATTATGCAACGACGCGATTCGTAAGCTTTCAGACCCGATACCTTTACCCGCCCTAATTATCTACCCCAAACACTAAAAGATACGATCAAAGAGATTATAAATGGTTAGCAAAACTGCGAGATCAAAGCTTTTACGACGTTCAAAGTAAATGAAGTTGAACTGAAAAGTAGGGAAGCCATTAAATATTGAAATAAACGGTAAATTGAAATGGTGCTTTATTTTTGAGCTGCTGAGATATATCGCTCTGGTTTGTTTCCTTATTCATAAATGTAAATTTAATCGTATGTTTTTGATTTAGAAACTATATTTATGAATGATAATTATCATGATTCACAATTGTCTACATTTTGGTGAAATTAACTTTCAAATGAGTCAGTCCTTAAGATAAATATTATCATGAAGGAAAGGAAAAAAACTTGTATAATTATTTCATCATCATCATCATCATCATATCAGCCGAAAGACGTCCACTGCTGAACATAGGCCTACCCCAAAGATATAATTATTTAGTAAACCATTATTATTTACTGACATTAATAAAAAAATGTCATAAATCTTTTGTACAAGACTGGACTGAAAAGGGCTACTAGAACAAAATATATAATAACTCTACAAAATTTATTAGGTGAGCCGACTCTACATGAAAATGGGACATGGCCACAAAGAAATGGTAAACTTTTGAATCATAGTCAATGTCCCCAATGAGTCATTTAAGGCGCAGTCGGGTAGTTTCTAAGTCGTCTAATTTCGAAAGTCACGTAAAAATCACCATTATTTCCATCATATTAAGATTCCCTTTCCGAAATTATCCGATACTGTTTTA
Organism: Thaumatotibia leucotreta; assembly: GCA_025490895.1. Taxonomy (NCBI): domain Eukaryota; kingdom Metazoa; phylum Arthropoda; class Insecta; order Lepidoptera; family Tortricidae; genus Thaumatotibia; species Thaumatotibia leucotreta. The sequence goes on along the minus strand of JALPQI010005060.1, from coordinate 48,912 downwards.
TACTTAAAAAAAAATACCAACGAATCAAAAGAAATAAAGACCCCAAAAATGTCGCGAGCATTGGTATCTCAGATATGTGACAATTTTTTTATGTAATGACAGATGTAGGTAGACAACTGAGCTCTCAGCCCACCTGATGGAAAGCAGGAACTGAGGCCCATGGACATAGTAACCAAAAAATCGCCTATGCGCTGCCTACCCTGAGGACTTAATTTGATGGATTGCCTCTATGCCAGTAATTATACCGGCTATTTTAAATACCCCCAAACCGGAACACAGTATTAACTGTTTAGCGGCAGGTTAACGGGTAAGACGGTGGTACCTATCCGGATGGACCCTGCACGAGGTCCTACCACCAGCAAAATGAAATTGTTAATATAACATTAATGTTTTGAGATATATGTTTTGCCACTTCAAAAGGGTTTTACACGTAGAGCAGAAATACCAACTTAGAATCCCTGGCAAAGTCGCGGGTAAAAGCTAGCACAGCCTGTATTTGCAAAGTTGACATAGCAGCGAGTGAAATAAACACCAGACCCAGTATTCCCAATGACACACGAGTACGAGAGGGTGCATTTTTACGTGTTAGAGGTCTATTGCACTGCACAATCGACAACCTCTGTATCTTTATCAATGGTGAGAAGCTGATCTATTAATATCCATTCTACATATATAAATCACCCTCTAGCACCACGGTTGGCTCAATTGAGTCTACCTGCGACCACAGGTGTAAGTGTAACACTATGCCCAAAACGTCAGGATAAAATTAAACATAAGTTAAACGATTATTGGCGATCTTTGGGGGAGGTCTATGTCCAGCAGTGGACGTCTTTTTGGCTGAAATGATGATGATGATAAACGATAAGTCCCGTTTGTTAATGTATGGGCATTTGCCTCATAATGCGTCCATACGCTTGGTTAAAAGGAGATACTTTTCCAGTAGTGCACTGATTATCGGCTGATGATGGATGCATAATTAATATATTGTTAAAATATCAATTAAGGTTTGTTCTGTGGTATCAAGCGATGGAATTTGCCGTGTGGTGGCGGCAGTAAGAATAGATTTGTCACCAACCTAACTCTTCGCCAGGGTGTCGTAACGTAACTGTCGAGGTAGTCTTAAGCAAGCGGGTTGGCGATCGCAGTAGTGTGTCCACTATGATGACGCTGCCCATCATCAATCTTCAATATGAATGGTCAGTGACACTTCAATCCCTTAGTCGGCTTTTACAACACCCACGGGAACAGTTGGGGTGCAGCGCAATAATTTACATTTAATATACAGGCTGATTAGTAGTCCGCTGCAAAGCTTTAAGGTGAAGTAAGTATAGACCATTTAGAACCATTTAAGCCATTGTTGTCTTTGACGAAGACTGACTATTTTTTTTATAAATTTTTTGGTGTTTTTGGCCAAAAAACCCAAAATTTGAAATTAACTGCTAATTTTTGACCAAGTTAAGCGATAAACGTACTATTTTTTATTTTATTTAATTATAGTAACGTGTAAACAATTTAAGAAAATATAATAAGAGCTTATTTTTTGTTAAAGTTTTTTTTTACAGAATTTTGAAGTTCCTGATCCAAAATGGAAAATGTTAAAATGCCATCTTTGACATCATTTAAAAAAAAAACTAAGTGTGTTTTTTTGGTCAAACCTTTTAGAAAATATGCTTAATTATCGTTTTTTCATTTGAGATATCATTAATGCAGATATCTCACCAGTTATTGAAATTAGGACATAAAAACTAATTTTAGGGAGAAAATTGTGAACCTGAGATACAATAAACTTACCAACATTTTGTATGAAAATGTAAAAAAAAAATTGATGTTCGAAATGGAACCGGCATGGTTTTTCACTTTCCATGTTGTTATTTTTAATATAATTTCCAGCATGGTTTTTTTTAACATTTTTAGATAAAATGCTCTTTACTACCTCAGGCTCTCAATTTTCTCCCTCAAATTAGTTCTTAAGTCCTAATTTCAATAACTGGTGACGAAGATATCTGCGTAAATGATATTTCAAATAAAAAAACGATAATTAGCCATGTTTTCTAAAAGGTTTGAATAAAAAAACACACTTACTTTTTTTTTAATGATTTTATAGATGGCATTTTAACATTTTTCCATTTTGGATCATGAACTTCAATATTCTGTAAAAAAAACTTTAACAAAAAAGAAGCTTTTATTATGTTTTTTTAAATTGTTTACACGTTACTTTAATAAAATTAAATAAAAAATAGTACATTTATCGCTTAACTTGGTCATAAATTAGCAGTTCATTTCAAATTTTGGGTTTTTTGGCCAAAAACACCAAAAAAATTATAAAAAAAAAATTGTCAGACTTCGTCAAAGACAACAATGGCTTAAATGGTTCTAAATGGTCTATACTTACTTCACCTAAAAGCTTTGCATCGGACTACCAATCACCCTGTATTATGCAACCACCTAAACTCGGTTAGCGATTGGTACACTCCTGCAAGCGGGTATTTGCTGCACTTGAGTAAACATTGAGCTTCATTCAATACGAACCATTGTAAGCGCATATACAGAGGCGTTTAAATCCTGAACTACTATTCAAATATTGCCATTAAGTTCGACATCATCAAACATCATGATTGAGCGTGACCAGCCGACAATTTCGTACAAAATATTGCCGGCCTAGGCCGCAAAATTGGTGGCATGTCAAATGCCGCGCCGTAAATTAAGCTTTCAGCGCAGTTATTATTAGTTAGATGTATTGTAATTTATGGAAGCACTATATTGTGTAACTAACCGGAATATAGCCCCGGTCGCTCGTTTTAAAATAAATTACTAGGTATTACGCTCTGACCATTTGATAAATCCTTTTGCAGGTAAATCCATTAGGAGGTCAGTGTCCAGAATCGCCACGCTGGGCAAGCGGGTTGGCGATCGCAGCAGTGTGTCCACTATGATGATGCTGCTGTCCATAATCAATCCGTAAATTAATGGTCACTCTGTCTCTGGTCTCTCGGTTTTGGTGTTAATTTTATAACACAAACAAGCGTCCCTCTAACTGGGTGCCCTAAAAGGGCTACATGCCTTTAGTCGACTCTTACAACACTCGCGAAGATTTAGCGTAGTGACAAATGTAGGTATTGTTACTGCCGTCACCACGTGGCCGACAATTATTAATCAAAAAGAAATCTCTCTTATCGGGGACGACATAATTGGAAGTAGAAAAGTCTTCTAGGTATATTATAAGCTCGTAAAAAAGCTGTGCGGGAGAAAAATTGTTTCATAATTTCCCCGGAGGCATTTTTAACATAATTAGTTTGTCGCATTGTGAAATGAAGATTCGGCTTATCAGATTTTCTGAGAAATGTGAAGAAATAATTGTAGAAATGAGACAAATATTACGTAATATCCAGTGTAATTATTATGAGGGTCAATCACTTTTTTTAATGTCACTCGTTGCCATGGTTACTGTCTCCTGGGTCACCCTTAAATGACAAAATTTTGAATTCTTTTATAGTGAAGTGGCCGTTCCAAGGTGGGTCGTCACCCACTAATTATGATAGTAGAACTTGCAGCATACTTTCTTCTAACAAACTATGCATCTGTTGTCCACTGGGTGACGTAACAGAATAACAACAAAATTAAAAAGGCAAAAAAGATTTTTTCACCTCAGCAGCTCGAAAAGACTTCTTTTGATTCGCGAAATCAGTGACCAAAGTGCGATTTTGCTCACTGAGTGAATGTTGTTTTCCATGACGTTTAGACTTCAACTTTTTCTTTTGTTTCTTTCACTTGTTAGTAAAAAGACAGAGATGAAAAATGTTACGTTATAAATTGTCATAATATCGACACAGGAAATTTCAAATGTCGTAAGGGACATTTTGTCGTAAGTACACTTTGAATTGCATAGAACTCAGAAAAAAATTCTCTATCGATCTGTATAATTAACTTTTTGATATCGCTTCAAATAAAGAAGTTATGAAGTTAATTATGTCGTAACTTCATATTGCTTTAAAAAAAATGTTGTATGGGTCAAATTTTTAATTTGAAGGGATAACGTGTCCATTTTCAACGTAGTATATCCTTCTTATTCATAAATCCCTATGTGGTTAGTTACTACAGCAAAAGAAGGTGCCTTTACGACATTCTATCTGATGAAATAAATACGAAACTGTGAATTCACAATGGCGTAACGGACAAATATTTTAGGCTTTTGTGCGTTACAACACAATTTCGAAGATAGTATGGCTCTATTCTCTTAACAAACTGTGTCGTATGTACATATAAATCAAAATAATTTTAAAGTTTGATGTCGTAACTCACCTTTTAATTTTATAAAGTATACGTTACTACATTAAATACGGTACATGAATGAGAGTTACGCCTCAAAAAAGATGATATTAAAAATCTTGAAAGATTTTTTGTGTACGTTATAACATTTTGTTTAGTTTCTTATAGCACTTGCAACAGTGCCGGCGCGACTTGACCCAGGGCGTCTCAGGAAGAGGGGTGAGGGCAGAGCAGTATTTTTACTACCACATAGATACTGCATCGACCAGCGACTCATGCACATTTCCACTTCCACCCCTGGAGCATAATTATACATCGCTCTAACGATTCCTCTCTGGACGGCCAACGGCCAATCAAGGCAAGCCGAGTCCTACGGTTCATCTTGGATTCTACTCTGACCGACGAAAACATGCCTGAGACGATGTCGCTATTGCCGAACAGCTCGCCACAAGCTGGCCCAATCTTATTATTAACTCCCTGGGAATCATGGGCTTATTTATAATTAGCTGTCTTTTGCCAATTCGAGAAATTTACTCTGTAGTACACGTGAACCGTGAACCAGTCTCAGCAGGCTGTTGAAAAGTGTAATGAGCTATGATCATTGCATGTGTCAGAGATAGGGTTATAGTAATAAGGTCCGGACATCTGCCATATTATCATCTTTATTATTGTTGTTTTGGACTAATATCCGCCGCGCCGAGCAGTTATGATATTTTGTCGCAGCCCTTTTTATAAGTCATTACTGATTCTTGTCGAGGCCAGAACATTCCAAATTCTGACGGCTGCAATTTTGTGTACATCATAAGGTCTGCCTAGGTAAATACTTATTTTATGCATTTGTGGTCGGCAGAAACAGAGGAGGATGAGGTCCATAGTAGATTAATTGATAGTTTAAATCAATATGTTGCAACGTTGCAAAGTAGTTTGCTCTGATTTTTAGCAGAAGCTACATATTGCATTTTGTATCTTACCCATGATTGTTATACATATGTTAATAGTTAGGATTCTCGATGCTTCACAGGCTTTGTTACTTTTGAGCTAAAGTAGCTCTTTATTGTTTTCTGTTATTGAACCCTTGGATAAGAGCTTACGAGTGAGAGTTACTTTGATAGACTTCAACTATGCGATTGCTCTTATCTTATCTTATCATATCTAGTTTGTTCAGCAGATAATATGGCTCCGGTTTGGTGATTCCATAGAAAGGCTCTGGGCTGACAATGCGTGTGTTGCCGTTCTTTCCGGTAACAATATTGGAATATCCTAATACCCATCTAAGTGTAACTTCATTAAAGTCAAGGGCGTTTAATTTATTCTTGCACTGGACTAGTGAGAGCATCGCAGCTTGACTGTTTGAGTTGATGTAGATAATAGATAATATTGGTTTTTAGGTTTCTGGCCAAACTGATTGCCACACATAATGTAACATTTATGCGCGGAAATCATCATAATATTGACTTCTGTCTAGAAAATGAAGGCCATTTTGCTGATGCTGACCCAAACTCTGACCTTAGGCCTCTCACCTACTTGTACCTGTGGTGCCATTTTCGACAGTCATTCTGGTCGTTGGTCCATTTGTATCTTGAGGGTACTTCGACTGTCTGGTGAAGCCACATTCGATGTGCTTGTTTTATTCCCGAAAGCCCAGGCTTTCAAGTTGGTTTTGTTTTTGCAGGCTGTTCAAACACTGAGAACACCCTGTCGTTGTGTGAAATTCATAGTCAGTTATATTGAGGGTTGGAGTAGCTATTCTGTTAGAGAGCACTCTTCGGACCCATATAGTCGTGGTTTCATCCCTTTGATTTAATTTCATTAAGGATGGTTTCTGTGAGTTTATTTTCGAAAGCACCATCGACATCAAAGAATCCACACTGACCTGTTTGCTTATTCTCTAGACTTTACCGCCGCTTTGGTAACCCGTATCGTGTGCTTAGCTTATTTTTATTTTGTTTCTTTCTGTTATTTTCTTACCGGTGCAGTAAAGAATTACTTACTAACTTACTTACATTTATGGACCTTGTGACCAGGTCAATTGGGGTAGTTTTTGGTAAACATGTTGATTTAGACTTAGCGATCTTGCCACCAAGTAGTGAAAGAAATAGAGATGTTAGACTAATAGGTTTGAAGGACTTAGAACGTGTTTTATCTATACTCGTTTTTCCTGCTTTTTGGTATAAAGCGTACCTTGACACTAGTCCATTTTCTCAGTATAAACCCCAATGCAATGCTTGCCCGAAATATTTTGCCAGGTGCGGAAGGAGGACGCCTTGATTTCGTTTTGATAATGTAGGACACACTTCATAATTTTCAGTCGATTTGAATGGCTTGCACTAACTCAGCGCTCCTTAACCATTTTTTGGGCTACAAATGTAGGTTTTCAGTCAGTGGTTCGTTCCCTAAGGATTCGATAGTTCCTTTGATCGCACGTCTTAATAGCACGAGTATCATCAAAAAGGGTCATAGATCATTGCGGAGGCAGTTAGATTACTTATCCAGAAATTCTTTCTTAATATATGTTTTTGTTTCGGGCTCAGGTTGCTCTCAAAACAATTTTTAGATATATGTTTTCTTCTTTTCACAACACTAAGCTGACTAAAATATATACATACCTAACATGTTTGGTTTTATTTCCTATAAATTGTAACGGGTTATCTGAAATATAATAAATTACACGTGAAATTGATTTCCGTCTATGAAAATATTACAATTGTAAGTACAACACTTTATATTTTCTTGCATTTTTACGCTACTTACTTCAATTAATCTGGAAACTAGAATGACTTTACAACAGAAAATAGTTGTAATGTAGCATGTTATTTGACAGTTACGACAAAGAGGTAGTGTTTTCGTTTTTGTCGTAACAGATTTCCATAAAAAAACGAGAAATTTTTAGGGGCGTAAGGGACATCTGTCTAGTAAATTTCTGGCGTAAGGGACACTATCTCCGAAACTATTGAGTTTACAAGTATATACCTAATTGTCTAATGAAGATAAAGCTTTTTCATAGTTATGTATATAAGAACCATCTACTTCGGATGAATATTTAACAAGTTATGATTTTTTTAAATTTTGGTTTTTGTTTTTTGGCTCTCCTGAAAAGTGGACCTTTGTCCCTTACGACATTTGAAATTTCCAGTGTCAATATGCATTTTTTTTTCGTTCATGGCATCCTAGCGTATTCAGCCAGTTGTATTAGACGACGCGTTTTATCGGACCCGATTCCTTGTATCCGAACGGCATATGGCCCCTACCACCAAGCATACATAACATTGGCGTCCGTCATTCCACCTCTCTATCGCTCTTATATATAAGTGTGACAGAGAGAAAGACAGCCGTTTTAAAACGGACGGATATCGTGGTACTAGGCGAGTCAGAATCGCGTTCAGAAATTCGACACGAGTTCATTTCTAAATAATTATAACTGTTTTATAAAATTTTATGAGCTTTCATTTTTTTAGTAGTTATAATTATGTACTTTCTGTTACAAACGAGTCTATATTAATTCGCATAATTTATTACGCATACTTCAAATTGGCATAGCGTTGTTAAGCATACTATTTAAGTGGCATAAGCATAATTTCGCATAAATGATTACGCATAATGTATTTACGTATAACGTAAACTATCATAACGATGATTTGGAATAATTAGGATGAGCATAATACTAATTGGTATACTCAATGAAAGGTATAAAATATAATACATAAAATAATAATGACCGATCATAGACTGCGTAGCGAAACCGATACTATATACCTAATATTTTTGCCAAGTTACTGTCGATTAGTACCTACGTATTAATAATATTATTATATACTATACATATATTGCTTCCAATTTAAAACTAGTTCAGCCTTTTTTTATACTTGTGCGTTGTGCGTAGGTATAACAGTTAATGTTTAGGTCTTGACATATTTTATTGACTGACATACATATCTACTTATATTTTTGTAGTAAATATTGATTATAATTTAATTTTAATTATTACACACATTTTTACCATAACAATTTAAAATGTTCATAAATACGGCGTGTGTATTTTATACGGGATACAGTTATCGTTTTGTGATCGTAGAAATCATGGTATACGTAAATAGGTTCCCTAGATCCTATTTCAAGCATCATTAAAATATACGCCCGTATTAAATAGGTACACACTCTGTACTGTGCGCCTCATGCGCCTACCAAGATGTGATTTTTTAAATAATAAAATGGATTATTAAATACCTTATATTTTATTTAATTGATTGTATCTGACGTGTTCATTAGGATGTGTAGGAGATATCGACGAAAGCTAGGCTTCAACTTCGCTTCGTCGCTCCTGCTTATTAGTCTTTTGAACTTAACCTTACTGTCTTGGTTTTACCCTGATCTGCCTCATTCGCTTGATTTTTAAGTTTATGCTAATCCATATTAGGACGAATAAAGTTATATTTAATAGTGTTATGCATATTTCAATTATGCGTAATCAGTAATATATTATGCGTATTAAGCATTATGGAATTTTATTATTTTGCCTATTCAATATTATGCTTAATTATTTATGCCAAATCCGTTATGCGAATTCATATTAGGACTATTAATATTAGGCATATTAAAGGGGACCCGTTACAAACATAATGGTAAAACAAAAACAAAAAATAACGGGATGGCACGTATAAATGTTCAATAACATATTTTCCTTTTCTCCATGCTGAGGTGAAAAGTTGTATGTACAACTTGAGAGCAAAGTTATTTGAATCTCGTGTCTTTCGAGTCTCTCGCTACCCTCAAGATTCTATTACAGAATCACTCGCTACGCTCGTGATTCTATAAAAGAATCTTTCGCTTGCTCAAGTCTCAAAACTGACACTCGCATCAAATACGTACTTTGCTCTCATGTTGTATTAGGTTTCATTGTTAACAGACATAGGAATGTTGCAGATACAAGTAAATGAACTAAATGTTAAAAAATAATTCGATTTATGCATTGATTACACTAAAATAAAATCGTGGGGCGCGTCAAATATCACGCAAAGTACACGTGCATTTACTGGTTTGCAACATTACTATATCTGTTTACAATAAAACCTTTTAAGTTACTTTTTTTGCCTTTTTGTTTTCAATTTTTTAGTTTTTTTTATTCAGATTTTGTTTCTGTATAGTGCACTGTATTCTACTTGTCAAGCTCTTTTTTTGAAACCCATATTAAAAAAAATAGAGTATCCGCCATTTTGTAGCAGCGATCATGTTGGATCTACAATAATACTGAATATACATGATTGTATTGTCACCAAAACCAAAGGGGTACCTACTTATACCAAATTTCAGATCAATCGGTTGACAGAAAGAGGGTGTTATTTCAGTTACTAAATTTGACCCAAGAAAACAAAGTAAATAAAACGGGGTAAGCTAAATAAAACCGTTTAATAACATAAAAATGTGATTGACCCATTACCGCCATAACGAAAAAGGACAAATCTCACATTTAATGTACGAAATTTTAGAATAAGTACTAGTTGAAATGTATTTCCTTTATTTTTTTGGAATTCTCAGTCAACAAAATTTGAGAACAGTTTTTGGAAAGCAATTTCATACGGCGTGCACCTTCTGTTTTATTCGTTCAAAGATTACAGACACCGGCAAGGCTAGCCAAGATGCCATTCTGCAATCGTATACGATAAGCGATAAGTCACGTGGTCATTATATTGTATGAAAATGCTCACGTAACTTTTCGTTCGAATATGTCATTCGCATTTATTACTTATCGCATCTTGGCTAAGTCTGCACATTTCTTAACACACTGAAGGACACTACTTTCAATTAACCATCATTACGCCTACATCGAGAACGCCTATAGGCGTACTCCCAAAGTGCTAACATTGAGATAGGTCGAGATACATAATCAAGCTAATCATTCTCCCAATTGAACCATAGCGCCATGAATCGACCAGAGGTCCTACCACGAACCAAAAACGAAGTGTTGCCTCCCTGTCACATTTAAGTTGAAATTCACGAGTGCGAGAGAGAGGCACTTCGTACGTGGTTCGCGGTACGGCCTCTACAAGCCTTGTACTCATCTCATCCCTAATTAACCCTTTTGACGTACGACGTAATATCAGTCATCAACTGTGATATTATTGTGGCAATTAATTACAGTCCGCGACTAAATTAGGCTGATTACGTTATGCCGGTTATGTTTAGATACGTGTAAATTAAAGGGCGCGTCAGGTTTGAATAACGTCGCGTCGCAAATATATATCATACTTTAACCCTCTTATGTATGACCGTCTCTTAAGTTAGCCAGCCGCTAATAAGGCACTTGTTCCACCAAAGCGATGAGCGACTATTTTTTTGCCCAAGAAACGAACAAAAGATATATTAGATTCCATGTCCGTGAACGTGACAGATATAGTTGGTCGCAGGCTGTTCTAAGAGGATTCATCCACCCGCTAAAGGTGCATTCAGACCAAACGAGCATTCGCTATTCTATCCCCCTACTCTACAAAATTCGATCGTTACACAAAACGTGAATTGTTGATTTCGTAGAGGGGGGGATAGAATAGCGAATGCTCGTTTGGTCTGAATGCACCTTAAGCAAAATCTCGCCGTTCGCCTCTCGCATTTCGTTCACATGTTTTTTTTACGTGACGCAGGTAGACAACTGAGCTCTCAGCCCACCTGATGGAAAGCAGGAACTGAGGCCCATGGACATAGTGACCAAAAAATCGCCTATGCGCTGCCTACCCTGAGGACTTAGATGGATTGCCTCTATCTATCTCGCGCGCGTAGCCGTTATTAGCGGACGCGCACCTCACAGTACTTTAACCTATATTTGTTTAAATTAGACCGACCAGCGGATTGACCCCTAGCTTATGGCGTTTAACCCGGGCGTTCAGTGTCTAGTATCGTTTCGCTACACTGGTTGTTTCCTAGATCGCATAAGCAAAATAAGGAGCGATTGCGTTTTATCGGACCCTCCTTGTCTAACCTACAGAGCACAGACATCTGGTGCTCCCCTAGCGGGCACGGTGAGCAGGACGGAAACATTCTACGAGCTGCGTAGGCGTCTGCTACGGTTTTTGCTACGCTTACCACGGAGCGCGTAGCCGACCAAGTGTAATATTAGCTTATTTTAAAGTGAACTTTAAGTGAAAGTGTGTGGATTAACTATGGAGTGCCAAAAATGCAAAAAAGGACTCTCAAAGAAAGGATCGCATTTTGTTTGTCAAGGTGCCTGTCAAGGCACGTTTCATAGGAGCTGCGTTAAGGGACTGTTGGCGGACATGCGTGCTGGCAGAAACAGGTTGTGTTGTAATAACTGCGAAGAGGAGTCGGATGACGAGTCGCTATCAAGAATATTTTAAAAAAGGTTAGTGTATTACCGGACTTGCAGAAGGAGTTAAATAAAATTTCGCATAGCATGAGCGTCCTATCTGACAAGTACGATACACTGTTAGCGGAGCATGAAAAGTCAAAAGAAAAGATTGCGACGTTAGAGAAAATTAGTGCTAACACTCAAAATAAGTGCATTTATTTGGAGAAATGTAATACAGCACTGCAGCAAAAAATTGAGCAATTTGAACAAACTACTCGAAAACATCGGATTGAGATTGTCGGCGTGGAGCAGTTGCCTGGAGAAAAAGTTGAGGAGGTAGTTGCCAAGATTAGCAGTGAGATAAATGTCTCATGCGAAGATATTGAAGTGGCAAAGCGAGCCTTTTCTTCAAAGCCTGATAGGAAGCCGGCGCCAATCATCGTAGAGTTCAAGACGGCGGGGACCCGCAGCCGCGACCTGTGGCTGGCCCAGCGGCGACGGCTGAAGGATGTCACGAGTCGTAGTATTGTTGGAGGAACCATGACGAGTGTTCACTCCCTACTGCACTGCACTTACGACTTGTTTCCTAGATTAGAAGATAGAACTTAGAAATTTAGGCTTGTGTGCGAATCTTCTTTCCATATGTATTAATCTTTGTAGTGCGATTTGTCGTGAGTTGCCTAAATTCTTTTCATGGTCTTCTTTGAATGGTAAGCGTACGACATAACGACCATCTTCTTGTCTAGAGTGAGTTTCCTTATAGTGCTCTTCACATTGTGTCTCAAGATGTGTCATTGGTTTTTCATGTGGCTTGTATTCTTCAGTCTCCCAGAATTTGCGTAAGAGTTGATCTACCTCGACGAGTGCCTTGTGTACGAAAATAGTGTAGCATGGCAGATCAGTTGATGATTTAGTCGGTCCAGAGACTAACCATCGCAGTTTCGATTGTTGTGCTAGAAGATTTTCATGTTTGTGAATTCCTTCAAGTAAAATACAAGCGTAGACATCGGCGTCCAGTAATACGTCAATACTTCCCTGTTTTTGCAAGTGAGGATCCGCTAGTGGCAATTTGGTCAGGGCATGCCATTGTGAGATGTCAAACTCTTTGGTGGGTAACGGTGGTGCTAATTTCTTGAAAATGTGAGCATTAACTTGGATAACGTGGTGGGTGTCTATTCTTGAGTAAATATCTAAGTTAACGACGTGTCGTGCCTGTATCGTGTGATCCCCGATGCCAGTGACATTAGCTGACAGCAGAGTCTTCTTTAATCGCAGCAGTTGTACAGCAGATTCTGTAATTAAGGTTCCTTGTGAACCTTGATCAACAAGGGCTCTAAGTTGCACGAGAGAACCACTGCTATCCTTCACGTAAATCTGTGCTGTAGCCAGTATAACTTGCTTGTCACTTAGTGAAGCCTTCAGACTTGTGAGTTCCTTCTTTTGTGAGTCATCAGGTTCTGTGAGTGTCTCCATAGTGAGCGTCTTCGCTGTAATACTTTCGTAGTGCAATAGTGTATGGTGCTTGCGGTTACAGGTTCTACATGTTGTGGCTTGTCTACAATTCCGTATGGAATGTCCTTTGACAAGGCAATTGAAGCATAAGTTGTTGTTTCTTACAAATTCTTTGCGTTGTTCTACGTCAAGTTGTGAAAATTCAGTGCAGTGACAGATGTAGTGATTTTTCTTGCAATATGAGCATTCCGTATCTATTTCAGTGGTGAAAGACCTCACATTCTTTGGCTTAGGTGCAGTAGTAGGTGGTTGAAATGTGGGCTCTTTCCTTTCTTTCTTCTGTGTAGCTTGTACCATTTCCATAGCTCTGAATCGTCCCTCTAGGTATGATGTGAGACTCTTATAAGTAGGCAACTCCATAGACGAACCAAGCGATTGCTCCCAAGCTTTGTGAGTTTCGTTATCTAACTTGGATACTACAATATGAACGATTATCGAATCCCAAGTAGTTGTGTCAATCTTCAAATTTGCTAAACTACTGAGACACTGGTTTGTAGTATCAAGAAGATCCTTGAGGCCTTTAGAGCATTCGGTAGTGAGTTTCTTTTGGTTCAGCAGGCGATTCAGTATGGTGTTAGCTATAACTCTATCGTTACTATAGCGGCTGACTAAGGCATTCCAAGCCTTCCCATAGTTGGCAGCTGTGAGCTCGAAATGACGGACGACTTGTTCTGCTTCACCCTTCAAGCTTGTCCTCAAATAATGGTGTTTGTGTATGTCACTCAAACCAGGCTCATTGTGTACCATAGAGATAAACAAATCCTTGAAGTGCATCCATTCCTGATAATCACCGGAAAAGGACGGGAGATTTATTGGTGGCAGTTTACTCTTTGTACCAGTAGCTTGAGGTTCAGATGCGTGAGGCACTTGAGGTGAGGCACCTTGGGTTGTGATAGATTCCGTCAGTTCCAATAAAGTAGTCTTAAACTCCATGTAAAGATCTTCGACATCATTGTAGAGCGCTTTAAGTTCCTTTTTCTCTTCAACGTTTACTGACGTTTTCAAAATTTCTCGATGTACAGTAACGAATTGCGTCCAATATTCTTCAAGCGACTCCACTCGTGTTTTCAAATAACTCGCAGTAAATCGCGATGACGAAGTCTTCTTGTGGTTAGTTTGAAGCCTTTTAATTTGACTAAAAATCTCTTCTTGTGATGCTTTATTCGCCATTTTAGTTGAAAAATTTCTAAGTGATGACAGATTTCAAAGTCTTGAATTTATGCTATGTTGTTCGGTATTTAAATTTTCAAAGTTCTTTTTAATCGAATTCACTCTAAGTCCAAGAAATCACAAAATTGTACTAAGTCCAAATCTAAGCGAATTTTTCTAAGTTTATTTTCTAAGTCTCAAATTCACACGAAATTGCACTATGTCTTTTTTTACACGAAATATTCTAAGTGTTTTTCCCGCGCGAATTTACTAAGTCTTTGACACTTCACATTTTCCACTGTCACTGTACTCACGGTTATCCGGTTCGAAGGACCAATGTTCACTCCCTACTGCACTGCACTTACGACTATTTGTAAATAAACACTTCACTGACAACTTATTACTCATTTATTCGATATCAATTTGGGTATATATAGAGCTGTAGGAAAATCTTAACATCGCGATGTAGCGACTGCGAAAACAGAGACATCTATCGTGAAAATAGTACTACATTAAACAACGAGCAAGATTTACATAAACGAGGACCTGACGCATGCTACCCGATCTTTACTTTGGAATGCTAAGAATCGCTTACGAGATACATACAAGTACATATGGGTGAGCAGTGGTAAAATACTTGCTAAAAAATTAGATGGAGATAAGGCTGTATGGATTCGATCTGACAGCGATCTTGTTGACTTAGTTAATAAGAATAATAAGAATTGAGGTGATATTTATTTTTATTTATGCTTAACTTAACTATTAAATTCACGATTCTAGACAATATAGATATTGTTGACGATCGAGGCACTGTCCATTATACGACCGTCAACACTGTGACAGATTATTTAAATTCATTTAGAGAATACAAAGATCTTAGTTTATTTCATGTCAATATTCGCTCAATTAAAAAACATTTTAACGAGTTACTTGTATTATTAGGCCAACATATTAATCGTTTTGATGTTATTGTAATTACCGAGGCTAATATTTGTTTTTCACTGTTACCACTTTTCAATATTAGCGGATATGTCTTACATCATTATACTAGAGAGGCTCGCAGAGGAGGCGGGGTGCTGGTGTACTCGCGCGCCGAGCTCGCGGCCGCGGGCGGCGCGGGCGGCGCGGGGGACGCGGGCGACCTGGCTCACCTGGCGACAGCCTTCACCGACTCCGCGGAGTGTGTACCCATTGCCGTCAAGCGCAATAATGACATAATTTATATTATATCAATTTACAGACCTCCAAAATGTAGTAAACTTTTACAATTTTTAAATGACTTGCATTTGTTATTGAAGAAATTGCCGCCTACATCTAAAATTGTACTTTGTGGGGATGTCAATATTAATGTATTAAAGGTACAGGATAATAATACAATAGCATATGAGAGTTTATTAGCAGAGTTCGGATTTACTAAATGTATATTAGGCATTACACGTAGGGAAATTGTTAATGGTAATCTAGTGGAGTCATGTTTAGATCATATTTATGTACGTGGCCATACTAATAGTATACATTCCTCAGTTATTAATCATAAAATTTCTGACCATTATTGCATCTCAGCGGCGGTGCAATGGAGACACACTCCGCCAGCGTCGGGCGTGCCTGCCGCGCCCGCGCCCGCGACTCAGCGTCGAGTGCTCGATAACAGGCTTATAAGAGAGAGGTTACTAGATACTGATTTTGAACATTTACTATCCATTGAATGTCCTCAGAAATTATACGTAGCATTTAGGGATATATTTAAAAATATATATAATAGCTGTTACAAGACTGTTTCGAATAGTAAAGTTAATAGAAATAACAAGAGTTGGATTAATAATAATATAAAATCAATGATTAAAGAACGGGATAGATTATTTGTGATATGGAGTAACGATCCAAAAAATATGATTAAGCGCTTAGAATATACGAGATATAGAAATAGATGTACTAAAGCTGTAACTAAAAAACGGAATGACTTTGATAAGCAAAGTATTCTAGACTGCAATAATAATATAAAAAAGATATGGGATAAAATTAATAGTTTATTAGGTAAAGACATGAAATCTTTAGATACACAAATTCTTAATAACATGGTTGGACAGGGTGATGTCAATACAATATGTAACAATTTTGCCGAAAACTTTTCTATTGAAATAAGTAATATCAAACATGTGTGTAGAGATAAGTGGCTAACTCGAGAAGAGTATGTAAGTAATGCTGAAGTGTGTATGAGGTGGCAACCTGTGACAGCTAAAGATGTTATGAGTACATTGAATAAAATTAGTTCTAAAAAGGCTCCGGGTTGTGACCTCATACGCATGGTAGATTTAAAAACAATCCCTGACAAAGTCTGTCCTGTATTGGCTAAGCTAATAAACAGCCGTATTCATAAAAAGTTAGAGGACTGTTGAAGGGTCCTTCAGAGACGGATGTCAAAAAACGTTATTCATAAACGTCAAATAGCGCTAATCAGTCCCTCAACAGTTCATTATCTCATGCTCAAGTTACGAGCTCGTGCACCCTACTTTATCTCCTCATTAAGCCTTATTTTACAAGATGGCGGCTAGAATATCGAACAGCTGTTTTTGACATGAGCGCAAGTCGAGATGTTTTTAACTGGATCCGCGCCTGGCCGAAGGTTTGAGCTAATCAGCCAAGTTTTTCTTATTCTTGATTATACATTCACATGCATTGATTTTTACGATAGACTCTTTTGCAATGTAAAATAACAGTAACAACATATAGCTACAGCTACAAAAAGTATGTCAGTGGTTAAAAAAGCTTTTACGCAACTGTCGTCACGCTTAGAAATACATATCTAATTTAACCTATACACGCTGCAGAAAATTCTTTCAGGCGACTTCACCACTTGGGAGTAAGTGGTGAAGTCGCCATCAGATATATTGAGAAAATGAATGTACTTACGTGAACCAATTTCCGTGACATTTAACAGCAGCCGATTAAAAATGCCGTGTGGTGACGGCAGTATGAATACCTACATTTGTCACCACCCCAACTCTTTGTGTGGGTGTCGTAAGAGTCGACTAAGGACTATTATTTGATAGAAGATTGATGATGGGCAGCAACGTCATCATAGTGGACACGTTACTGCGATCGCCAACCCGCTTGGCCAACGTGGCGATTATGGGCATTTACCTCCTAATGCGTCTATACGCACAGTTAATAGGAGAGGCCTACGAGCAGTGGACTGAAATAGGGTGATGATGTGTGTGTAAATAAAAAATATGTACCTAGGTTCTTAGAGAGGCATACAAGCACACCAACTTAGCAGTTATTATTAGCTATGGTACTTACATATAGCTCTATATTGGAGCATTTAACTAACCAGAGAACACAATAAACAGTCATACAGTATGCTCATATCATATGCTTTGGTAGAAAAGAAAGCCTGTCAATGGTCACTCCAGTTGGTTGAATCCTCTACTAAGGGGATTTAAATAGGCAATCAAAGAAACTTGCATGTAATAAAAAAATAATATATATTGAAAGTCAAAAAATTTAACAATCCAGTGAATGTAATATAACTATGACAATAACACTCGTAGAATAATTGATTCTGTCCATGACATTCTCATGCTCCCTGTATTTTTGATCAGGATTTTATGCAGCTGTATGGAATCTCTACAGCAGTTATATCAGCTGTCAGCTGTGCACATTCTGGCTTCAAATTCTGAAATTAAAAACAACTGATTAGAGTATATAGTTGCATTTTGATATTGTTAACTTGTGCCTGTTAAGGCAAAACTAATAAACCTTATTTTGAATACATAATGCCTAGCTTTTTAATTAAATTATGCACAATATACATCCATTGTACAATGAGCAAAAATAATACAGCCAAATCAATGTTCAGGAAGACCATGACCGCTGGTTAGAAATTGATACTTACTGTTTCGACACCAGTGCTTCTGCCAGTTGGACGGCCGGAGGCTACCCCTCATGTTACTCCACGGGCTGGGGATTCTTGGTCTAAATTCTGACTTGTTTGCCGCTGAAGTTCCTATTTCAATCTGAAAAATTACATACATGTAAATGTTTCTTTAAACTACTTTTTTTTCCCTAAGTTAGATATGCCTTATGTATGATATGATAACATTCCATGTAGCTTTTCATCTATTAGCTACATTTCAAGGATTATAAAGCAACCATAATTATTATTATCTATGAAATTTTATTATAAATACATTTGTTATGTTGCATAAATGCAATCCTGTCTTAACCCTTGATAGGGCACAGGTCTCAAAAACAACTACCACTGTGACAGTCTTTTTGTTGTATTTTTTTCTTAAGCATAATTTTTTGTACTACAGGATGGATAGAGGCTTGAATCCAGGATTGTTTTGAGTCTTGCCTGTTAAAGGGTTAACTATCTTCCCTTACACCCATGAAACATCAAATTAAAGTATAAATATAACTATTATAGGTGCTACATTTTGGATGTTATGTTGAAACTATCTACCACTTTTTCATATAGTTGCCATTTCAGTTGTATTTGTACCTAAATATGAATTTCATTATCTTTGATCTTAAGCTTTCCATATACTTGATTAGAACATTAATCCTACAGTCATTACTTTTTGATTTAGCACAAATGAACATGTATGTATGTATGTATGTATGTATGAAATATAGGTATGCAAAGTAAGGAAGTGTCTCACAGAAAAACAAATATAATAGCCTACCAATATACAATAATAACCTTAAAACTCGATGCACATACCTACACATGAATACAAACAATGACTTACCGCGTTTTTATTTTCCATCCAAAACACTTTCTTTTGCTAATTCTTGTAGCAACATGCATAATAAAAATCGTTGAAAAGTTACAAGTAATAATTTCATAAACTTGTTATAAGTCCGTACAGAGCATAATTAAATCACATGTTTTTTACGTATCTTATATCTTCTACGGACCAATTTTCATTTCGTATCCTTGAATTCACTTTTAAGAACGAAATACATCATAAAATTGCAAGTCGTAACATAAAATTTGCAATTTCCACTAACATAACAATGGCGCCATCCGATCATAAGCTGTCAAATTAAAGCTGTCAAATAAAAAAAGTAGTGATGTGCTTACATTTTTGAGCCATATTTGTCAAGACGGCAACATAACAAGTCCAATCGGTAAATTAACGGCTTATTAGTTAATATAGGTTTAGTGAGCGTTTATGAATCAACATTTAGATAAACAGTTCATTAGGCTTAATCAGTGTATTAGTTAATGAACAGATCAAACCTCCATTAAGGAATTTTTATGAATACGGCTGTAACACGCTATTACAAGCCATGAGTGAGTGCGGGGTGAGGGAGCCGCTGAATCAATGGTTCCGCGACTACCTCACCGGGCGCTCGTATCATGTGCGGGTAGGTTCGGAGCTCAGCGACGAGCGACAGGTGTCGTGCGGCGTGCCGCAGGGCTCTTGTACTGGTCCCGTGAGCTATCTAATGCACGTTAACAGCCTGTGCGGCGTGCTGCGGCACTGCTCGGCGCACATGTTTGCCGATGACCTGTGCATACTGTGCGCCGGCAGTGCAAGCGAGCTGCCCAACACCTGCCGCTTGGTTCAGCAAGATGTAGATGCTGTCGTCCGTTGGTCGCACGACAACGGTATCGTGCTCAATGCTGACAAAACTAAGATGGTAATAATACGATCTCCTTACTTACAAGTGTCCAACCCATCAACTCCTGTTATAACCCATAGTTTTTCTTGTATACATAACAATACATTAGACTGCCGATGTATCCCAATTAAGCGTGTTAACTGTGTAACGTATTTAGGACTCATAGTAGATGAACATTTATCCTGGACGCATCATGTAGATTTTATTTGTAACAAGCTCAGAATATTACTAGGTAAATTTTATTATTTAAGATTTAAAGTTCCTTTACATATCCTTAAGTATTTGTACTCTTGACTGTTACGGGTTGACTACCAAAACTAATTTAAAGAAAATAGAATTCATGCAAGTAAGATTCCTTAAGCTGTTAGTAAGTAATAAAACCAAAGAAAAGTACAAAAAAGATTATAGAAATTTATTTAAAGTATGTAACATTCTTCCTGCTAGCCTTAAGCATAAATATTTAATATTGTTAAATAATCATAATAGTCGCGAGCATAACCAGTTACTCAGTAATGACATTTGTGGAACCAGGTCGGTGTCTGCGGGCAAGTATGTTGTTCCCAGGGTCACCAACTACTACGGCGACAGATGCCTTCAGAAACGCCTACCTTATTTACTCAACAGCCTGCCCACAGACATCAGGCTGGAAGCCAATAAAGCGAAATTCGGTAAAAAGCTGAAAAGTTACCTTGCCAGTAATATCATTTAAATAATTTAGAGCCTTATTAGATATTATGCGTAAAGTAAGAAAATTATAAAATTTTATATAAGAGAGTAGAGACTGCACGATCCCACAGTCAAACTGTGAAAACTGTTTTGTGGGACTTTGTTTTTATGTCACTGTATATTTTGTATGTTAATAAATAAATAAATAAAAATAAATCTATGCCAGTAATTACACCTAGTAGTAGTAATTACAGGCTATCTTACCCCCAAACCGAAACACAGCAGTGCAAACACTGCTATTTAGCGGCAGGTTAACGGGGTAAGACGGTGGTAGCTATCCGGGCGGACCCTACACGTGGTCCTACCATCAGCAAAATCATAACAAATACTAATTAAATAAGAAAACATTTCAAGAAATAATTATAAAAAGGAGTCTGTGTTAACAAGACCCGGGCATTCAGAACTAAAAAATATGAAACTTCTTACATCTCCGAGGTCACCCTGTGGATAAAATTTATTTTAAGCTGTTACCAATTAAATTCCCTTTACCAAATTTGTCACATTTAATTTCAATATTCGTAAGTAATGTGTATTTAGAAAGCAGAAGAGTCCAATAACAAACGAATTGCTTATAAATATTAAAATATTGAAATCGGCCCCATTATGCAGTCAAAGCCGCAAAACAAAATATCCGTGCGTCCAAAAGTGGTTTATTCCATTAATGAACGAGATTGTCCGGACCAGTTGTCTTTGGAACTGAATTATTCTGTTTAAGAACCGCGGCTTTATAAATTCATATCGGTGCTGTGCTGCGTAAAATGTGAACTTTATAGCAAAATAATAGACGATGAAATTAAAAAAGCTACATGGGATAAATAAGGGACAAAGTGACAGAGACAAATACCTTGATGCTTAGCCAAGTTGCCAATCGCTAACGCTTAGTAGCGTATCGTAGTTTTCCCTCTCTGTCATTCCTTCATATTAATGCAACAAAGACAGTTAGCTGCCTTTCGTTTACGATTGACGATTAAACGTTAGCGATTGGCAACTTGGCTAAGCAACCTGAATTCAATTGAGTAGGCAAATAAATAGGGATGACAATTAACTTTTTTTTTGTCTTTCAGATAAATTGTCAATAATACGTACCTATTTTTGTATAATGCTCATCAATACCTATATTTTTTTTTACTTTAGTGACGTCACGAGCCCCCACTCCTTTCTGAACTTTGGCGCACTCGCAGTTTGTGGGACTACCAGGACCAGGCATAGTGAAAATGCCATTCTGCAATCGTATACGATAAACAATAAGTCATGTGACCATAATAATCTATGGAAATGATCACGTGACTTTTCGTTCGGATCTGTCATACTCGCGCATTTGTTAATTATCGCTTATCGTATCATATCGTATACTATTGCAAAATGATATCTTAGCTAGACCGTGCCTAAATAAGAAGTTGCTGCCGCGCACCGCTTGTGCTATGAGCACGGGGTAAGTTCGCCGATCCCCAGTAAACCATTATCACATAAGTTTGCTGCCGAGTACCAGACTATCCGTCCACCTTTGCTTACCGAACAGCGGGCGAAGTTCCTGCCAACTTCTCGCCTAATTGAAATTCTCCGTAAAATAATAAACTTCATCTTATCAACGCCAACTGGAAATTGCTCATTTGAAAAGGGAATTGATTTTAAATCATATTTCCAATACAAAAGCCGATTGAATTCGCGTTAGCTAATGAAGAAATAAACAAAAGATTACTTATAAAAAAGCGGCATGGAGGGTGGAGTATTGTTACTCTGTGAAGGTGGCACATAGGTCCATTGCAAAAAAAAATTATATCATCGCGTTCATTGTTTTATGAAATCGATATGCTATGCTATTATCTACGAACAAATAAGACATGGAAGCCGCACGCCATACTAAATTGCCTTTCAAAAACTGTCCTGAATTTTAGTAGACAAGTGTCATCCCCTCTTCGAAGTATCATGGTAATGAAACTAATGAATGTCAATATCAATAGTAATTTGTGTAATTTGTAAGTTATAGTTTTTTGTAATTCTCTAATTTGTAATTAAATTATATCAACCTATAAAAACTTAAACCGCCATTTGAAAATAGTTGTGAAATGCGGTGCAGGACGTCCACCATCGAGATGGACAGACGGCCTTATGAAGATCGCCAGGATCGCTGGTCGCTTCCAGCCAATGTATGTGGAGGTATAAAGGGGAGGCCTATGTTCAACAGTGGACGTCTAATGGCGGAAATGATGACATTATCGTCCAAATTCTCAAATTTTATGGGTAGGTATGTAATGTACAGTCAAGTGCAAAAATAAGTATCGAAAGAATCCGCTCATAAATATGTTACGACGTTGTTATTACACAGAATTAGAGTGCACTGGGACATATTTTTGAGGACCTTTACATCTCTAGTAGTATTAGATATAGATACTTAATAATGTTGCGAACTTGTACAATAATAATTATTTTTGTTTAATATTATGGTCCTTTATTTATTTCTGTCTTTATAAAAATGTCTATAATAATCTTTTTTTTTTTATGTAATACATTCTTTAATGCATGTTATTTTAATAAGATGTATTATTATACTGTTTTGAAAAAATAAGTCGACCTGAGTTTCTTACTGGTTCTTCTCAGGAACGGCGTAGGGTTTGAACCAGTAGTAGATTTTTTTCTCTCATGTCAGACGATTCGAAAGTGCTTATTAATAAGCTTACTTGAATAAAGAATAGTTTGACTTTGACTTTGACTTTGACTTTGAACGTTTTTGTATACACCTTATTTTGTCTTTGACTGTACCTACCAGGGATCGGAACCGGTTTTTTAGAAAAACCTCGAAATAGCTAAATATTTCAAATGTTTTAGACTTTTTATGTAGTATGCAATTATTAACATCGTATTTTTTTATTACTCCATTAACAAACAAAAAATATAGGTACCAAAGAACGAAAAGGAACGGAATTCGAACCGTTCTTTTGTATGGAGAAAATCCGTTTTCCAATCCCTGGTGCCTACATATAAAATTTGAGAACGTGGAAACTCAAAGAAAATTTGTAATATTTTAAGGTTTTTATGTCCATGTCATACAAACTACTTAAAGTCAAAGTCAAAGTCAAATGATTCTTTATTCATATTGGAATAGCAACAAACTCTTTTGAACTTAAAAGGAGGATTCGACAAGTTATATAAGAAACCATGTATGATAAATAAACAAATTTTGAATTTTTGATTTTTTTTTTGAATGGTCTAAGTAACTTATGTGTTACCTATAGTCTGTTCAACAACCTTCGGCAGCATTAACAGGAGGCAAATTTAAAAGACATAGGTTCGTATTGTTGATTACTCATAGAAAATTGGAATTTGTCGCCCTTTTTCAGTGCCAAAAGTTGTTACACAAAATTTATCTTCATAACACAAAAATTATGACGTATTTCATTAAAAGCCTTTAATTATGTACATTTGAAGGGTCCATGGAAAGAGCATGTCTAGTCAATTCAAATTACAGAAGAAAAACCACTTTACTTTTAACAGAATAAAGTGTGAATTTGCCCTGATTTTTTTAAGCATTAGACATGTTTTTTCCGTGGACCATTCATTTCTTTTGCTTTCGACCCATATGCACCATCAGTGCTAAAATAATATATGCTTAATGCCCTTTTGCGAAGATTGCTTTGCATCTTCCTACTCAGGTGTTTTAAGGCACTTAAACTCAACAAAAAGCTTTTCCGATATCAAACAGTTCTTCTCATTTGTTCACAATGCTCCATACATAACGATCAAAATGAAAACCCTAGGAAATCCATTTCAATCTAAAACAGATTCAAAGTTTGCCTTCCATTTTCCATGTCAAGAGTAAGAGGGCTTGCAATTCGAAAATTCGAACGTTTTAATATTCGGTCCATTTAGTATTCGAATAACATGACATGAGGTATTCGATATTCGAATATTTTTTTAAACTCTAAATATTACATTTACTTAGACACTTTACAGCATTCTTTAATATATTTATTTTCAAAACTACAATTTATGTACATAGATTAAATTCTAAAATTGGGCCTTGTGGCATTGTACCGAGGATGCTGGCATTTCCTCGCTTATCGCAATACTCCTGCGTCGCAATACTTTACAACAACAATTACTGCGTTTTACTTCGCATTTCTCGTCACAACAATGATATTAAAAAAAACTATTTTGTGGCCTTTTTACGAAGTTTCGGAAGATACTATGGTACTTACACCGTAGTAAAACAAGGTCTCCCCTAAATGAACCAAGCGGACAGTTACGACATATCTGGATGGTGTAACCTCTAGTATCTTTGTTGTAAAGTAATATTACGTTCATTTTCAACTTTTCATTATATTTTAACGAGAAACGAATCTTAATCGTGTTAACTTATCTACGTTCAATTTTACCCTGACGTTTCGGGCATGACTTTATTATGATGATTATAATTATGAAAACTATTATATTCGAATAAATCAAAATAAATGCAACTGTGTTCTAATGGTATAAATAATCATTAAAATATAATTAAAACTAAAAAAATTATCAAATTAAAAGTAAATAAACTATAGCAATAAAATATAACTAAAACTAAAGTACCTATCAAATTAAAACTAATAATAAAACTAAAACAAATCTAAAAAGTTGGGCCCAACTTCTATTCGAAAATCTCAAAATAAAAAACCGAATATTCGAATACCTGAACCTTTCGAATATCTGCAAACCCTAGTCAAGAGTTAGTCTGCGCGCCTAGGTTACCTACCTATTTTCAATAGGAAGTGGCTTTTATCGATGTCTCAGAAACTAGGTCGACATTTACCCTTTGCGATTGTACGTTAGGATGAATGTAATTTAATCTGGGGGAGATTTTCTTCTTTGTATACGAAGTCTACTTACTTTGGCCTCGTCTCGTATACAATGGAACGTCTAAGGAGCTGCCGATTTGAAGCTGTTCTGTAATATGAGTACAGAGTCCTACCGCGTATCACGAAGTGTTGCCTCTCTCGCACTCGTGAATTCGAACATAAGTGTGACAGGGAGACAACACTTCGTTCGTGGTTCGCGTTAGAGCCTCTGGCCCCTATTTCAACAAGATGACAGGTGCGGAAATTGTAAAAAATACTGTTTCTCGTATTGCCAGCGTCCATAGGCTACGGTGACCGCTTACCGTGTGACGGACCGTGTTTATTTGCCACCAATATAAAATGTATTGCAAGAACTTTAATCGATTTGTACTAACATAGTGTATTCATTAGATAATTAGTAACATAATGTAGGTATTCGTTTTAAGTCTACTAACAAATTTAAAAATATGGATTTCTAATGGTCCGAATTAAACAGTTTTTTTTATTCTAATTATTTAATAAATTGCAGCAGTAAGTACTACCTACTTTTTTGCGGAATAAAATTATTGTCTCAAAAAAACACGACAATTGTAGCGAAATTCCGACACAGGCCTAACCTCATGTCAAGAATTCACGGAAATCCTTCTAAACCCTAAATGTCAGGACCGTCGAAAAATAAAAAAAGTAGTTTACTAACGGTGTTAACACATTTTTTAATAATTCCATGTTGGTAGCAAACAAGCACGTGAACTATCCGATGGCCCGTGACGTTATGAACTAAGTCATATTTTACAATTGTCGCACCTGTCATCATGGTAAAATAGGGCCAGGTTTTTTTTTTTGTTTCATTATAAGCAATATTCATACGTTACGTTTGGGAAACATAATTTAGGTTTTACATAAACCTCAATTTCTTTAATTTTATGTTCAAATGTACCAATAGAAACATTAATTTCACCAACTTCCAATCCAAGGTGGCATTGAAAAATATACCGAAATTTTGGGGCGATTGTTTTCTCCTAATACCTAAGATCTCACATGAGAAATACAAGTACTTTATACCTAATATAACATGGGAGTGATGACTTAGGGTGAAGACACATTTATCAGCATGCGTATCTACGCATTCTGTCTACAGAAAATGTCAATTTAGTATGGGACTGCGTCCAGCTTTCCGCACGCGTACGTATGTACTAATTCATTTAGACAAAATGCGTAAGCATGCTGATAAATGTGTCTTCACCCTTAAAATAAAATTGCTCTTGTCCAATAAGCTGTTTTCAAAATGTATTCTGTAAAGTTCTAAGTACTTAGGTATAGTTACGATACTTACAAGTAGGCAGATGCTGTAATAGAAAAGAAAAATAAAATTAGGGCTCACGTCAATAAACCGTCTGCCCTTCACGCCAAGACACAGATAACACAATACAAGTAGGCGCCGACAACCCGTCGCAAATGGATCTTAAATTCGGATCTGAATTACTGATGATTTTATCGATGGTTTGTGTATGATATACGAAATTTAAAAGCACACAACAGTAAGCTGCAGTTTTTTGTGGAACAAACCAAATTATTTTATTCAATAGAACACGACAAATACAGGGTGGAAAGGGACGACGTTCCTTCCCGCTACCGACCTAGGCTACCAACAATTACGATGAACTTTCAGTATAGTACATACCAACATAGAAATATCTTTAAAAAATGTAAGCCCTCATACAAAGTGATTGATTGGTTAGAGTTCAAAACTATGGAAACGGCAATTTTCCATGTAGGTACGCTTTCGATGTTGGTCCCATACTGAAAGTTCATTGTAATGGTTGGTAGACTCGGTCGGTAGCGGGAAGGACATCGTCCCTCTCCACCCTGTATATGAGTTTTAAAATCGTTCGCTGATGATGCGTCGACAAGCGAACCGCTGTCAGTGAAAATGCATGATGATGCGTCGACAAGCGAACCGCTGTCAGTGAAAATGCATGATACGTACCTACGTGTACCTAACCTAAGATATTTAAATATGAGTGATAATCGTGAAAGTTTAAATCAATACTATGTATTTTCAGAGACCGTACGGCTTTAATTTACGCGTAGTCAACGAAAGGAGAACTCAGTTAAGTACTTAGTCACACTACTGTATTAGATAAGTATGTAAAAATCTAACACGGGCGATAATTTAAACCAGGCACTCGTACCTATTGGATTCGGTAGAGTAATAACTGAATAAATAGTTTTTTAAATATTTTATAGTTGTATTTTTTAAGTAAACGGTGTTGGTAAGCTTCGTTATTTTTTCTTTGGTGCCTACATCACTACATGACATCTAATATTTAAGTTTCTTTTACACTTAATTACACACTTAGCTATACTTAATTATGACTCAAGTTTAACTCAAGATGGCGCCGCGAAAATTCAACCTCCTCGTATTAAATTCATTTTGTCAGGAAAATTTTCAGTTTCGGGTATAATTATTAGTGTTAAATGTTAATAACTACATAAATATCGACGCTGGAAAGGAGAAATTGGGTAAGCGACATTTTTGAAGATATTGAGTTATACACACCGTTAGAATCGGCAAATTTTTCCGCGTCGAATGAGCTAGGTTTCGTATCTATCTGACAACTTTTGTGTCGCTTATCCCATCGGTGATTTAGAGAACTTTCGATCATTTTTTACTACTAAACGACTTGGTTTTTGACAACTTTTAAGAAAATGGAGATTAGATAAAATATAATTCAACATAATGAATCTTGGATCATTTTACCTATTTGTCATGACAGGTTAAATTTTACTTGGATATTTTTGCTGTGTAACAACTAATCATCACTTGTGGGTTAGCTATTTCTACCTGACTGTATGATATGTTATCATGTCGTTTGGACAATTTTACCTTTATCTTAATTTAAAATTAAAGACGGTTAGACAATATTACTTAACTATGATATCTAAACTATTGGCGTTTATCCATTTTTACCCCTACATTTATTTATGAACCATATGTCACTTAGGTATCCCTTTTTACCTGAATTTACATTAGAATACTCGTACTACTGTCACTTATCCTAACTTGCATGAATGAAATGTCAGTAAAAAAGTTAGCAACAATTTGCATACATAAATGTCTGCTATTTTATTCTTTGTCACGTTATGTAGAAACATTTGGCAGAGGGGTTGTCCTGTCAATTTTTACTCTGCGTTAAATAAAATGTTTTTGGAAATTTAATAAATAAAAATAAAAAAAGAAATAGGTACTAACTAAAACTATTTTTTAAGTGTTATCATAACGTAATACGATGGATAAACATACCAACAGGTACGGTTGTTAAAAGTAGATAGTTTTCAAGTGCCTCGTTTGTAGGTAGGTACTAACTATTGTTGGCTCAATAACGAGTTATCCTTGTTGATTTTGCATGTTTTAACCCTTAAATGCATGACCTTGACAAAGATTTATTCTAATTTGAATTCTGACATGTTGTCAATAGAGTCGAAAATACATGATGCATGATGCAACCCTTAAATGCATAGTGATACATCACTATGCATAAAGAGAAATGATCTCAAATAGAAAAACAAAATATATTTGTTTTTAATACTTAACAATAACTATTACTTACTCACATACTTACCTACTTTTTGGAATAAAGTTAAAAAAATACCTAAAACAGTGTCTTTCTTTTTTCACGTGTAAGTAAATTCGTTTACTAGTCACGGAATGTTACTCTTGTAATTGAAATGACTGACTATGAAGTCTAAAATAATTTCTTATTTTAAGAATGTGGATATTTCTTACTGATATATTTATGCTATTTTTTTCAATTTATATATTTTTACCCGAATATAAAATAAGCCACATCGGCAGTTAGATAATTTTAACATGATGAATTTGTTATGTAAGTCTCGGGTGGACTTTTTTACCTTCCTTATTTCTTTTACAACGTGTTGGTTAGATAATTTTACCTGAATCAATTTTTCCGACCATTTTGCTTAAGCGACAGTAAATCCTTAAATAACACTTGAATACGTTAAATAATTAAAACATCACATAGAAAACATATTTATGTCCATAAATAATGCTTCAATTATTTGATTTGGCCTCCTAGTTCATTTTAATGATTTTTTTTCGAAAATCTCGGCGGTTTTTTGCCTCTCCTGTAAAGTACGCACTGTGTCGCTTATCTAATTTCTCCTTTCCAGCGTCGATATGAAGTGTAAACGTTATCTCCCGTGTAACTTAAGACAGTATAAGTGTACATTGATTTAAATATGATTAGTGTGAATAGTGTGAGTGGATGAAAACAGTGCACTTTCATGGGACCATAACCCATATAATAGTTATACAAACATTACAAAACTCAGTGGTAAACAGTTGACTGCCCAATAATAACTTTTTACTTCACAGTGATATAAAAGTAACCTCATAAATTAACCAACTTTTGTTTAAATTTGTAACTGCCGCCGAACCGACGCCAAAACCTGTCAAAAATATTAAGCGAGCATCACACTCTGTTATGATAATAAAATACCTGATTACGCCATCTAGTTGGACACTTGTAAACTAACTCTGATTTCATTTAGCGCCACCTATAAAACTTCTTGTGAACTTCAACTACGTCGGCCAGAAAGATAATTTGAACTTATTAGTTACTAGGTGGCAGCACGAGTCCAAAAATGTCAACCAAAGTACTAGAAAATATGATTCGCGAACTCTCGATATCCGTGAAGTCGCTTGTATGCAAAGTTGAAGATTTGGAAAATAAAATTATTGTTCAAAATGTAACGATTGCGAACCAAACCTGCCTCATTAAGCAACTAAAAGTTGAAAATGACCCAACTGTATTAAACGCACCCGCTGAGACGAAACTGCCGTCCTACTCACATGTGGCTGCTGCAGCAGCGCCCTCTATCCCTAATGCGGACTCCATAACTCCTGCAAATCCCGCTAAGATGCAAAGGCCTGTACGACAAGCCCGAATCAAAGCGGCCGAAGAGAAAGCTAAAAACAACGCAAGCAAGCTTAAAATCCCTTGTACTGACACTACTGACTCTGATGATAATATTGGCAAACAAGTAACTTCACAGTCGGCACCTGCAGAGGCTCCATCAAACAATAGCAGTGTAAGCTCTCATACTGTATCTAACATATCAGCTGGCCTGCAAAATACAGGCAAAAAGTCGGCTCTGGCCTCTGGCAAACAGAACTCGAACGGCCCTACCAGAATATTGAACTCGTATCTTTCTTCTACCGACCATCCGACCAATGATAAAATGTGTAACCAGGATAATTCCGAGGATGGAAAGTACACGTCAAAGGACAAACGCTTCCAAAGGAAGCATAGGACCATTATTATCGGCGCCGGCAGCTTAGACGACGAGCTTAAGTCAGTAGAGCAAACCAAGTATATACAAGCCTGGTCGTTCAGACCGGAAACAACGACGGACAACGTGAGGAACTTCCTAAACAAAGTAGAAACATATGAACATTACTATATCCAGAAACGCGCCATTAGAACCAGCAGGCATGCGTCGTTTGTTATTGGTATTCCGGAAAGCCTATACGATAAGTTTAACTCGTCAGCGGTATGGCCCCCAGGCGTTCGATTCACCGAGTGGTTTCCCGTGCATCCCCGCTACCAGCGGGGACACCGCAGTGAGAATGATGACAATACCAACGGAACCAACGCTGCGCCCATCGAGCCCGCCGACCGTGTCGTACCCGCCGCGATCGCCGGACCCGCCGCGCTCACCGGACCCATCGTTGCCGCTGCCAACCCGGGGACGCCCGCCCCACCGGGCACGACGCAATAACTACATCCACAACCCCACAACTCGCCAGGCCGCTACCAAACGGCAACAACGACTCCAAATTGTATACCAAAACGTACGCGGACTGAAAACAAAAATGCCTACATGGAGACAAAACTTAGCCTTACTTGAAAGTGATTTAATAGCCGTAACAGAGAGTTTCCTCGATAACTCGGTAGAGGACGCAGAGTTAGCAGACCAGGGATGGAACGTGTTACGGCGAGACCGGGGAACGCCGTGCGGTGGAGTGTTGCTCGCCGCCCGCTCGCATATCACTATGCAACGCCGGCGCGACTTAGAAACGGATCACGGTGAAGATTTGTGGGCGTCGTTAACTATAAATGGACATAATATCTATATATGTGTCGTTTACGTTAAACCCAGTGCTACTGATAGTCAGTATATGGACTGGTTTAGTAAAGTAGAATCGGTCAGTAGTCAAATCGTTTGTCCCATTTTTATATTAGGCGACTTAAATTTAAAGAGTGCCTCAACTAATATTGTAAACTACTACCATTATTTCGTAAGTTTCTGCAGTGTGAAAGAGATGAATGATGTAGTCAACGATAAGGGGGGCATCCTGGACGTGGTTTTGGCGCAGGAGTCCGTCTGCAAGGTAAGTGTGTGTAGAGCAGGTATGAGCCTAGTGCCGCCGGACGTGTACCACCCACCATTAGATATAGATGTGTCACTTATTTCTGCCCCTAAAATACATGCTCAGGCACCTAGCAATATTACCACCGACTGCGACTGGAATTTTAAGAAAGGTGACTTTACGCGTTTATACGAATTGCTGAATTGTGAAAGTTGGCAGAATGTGTTCAATGAGACTGATTGTGTGAACAAAGCTACCGACTATTTCTATCAAGCCCTGTACTCTCACATTAATGCGTGTATACCGAAAAGACGACGCCCAAAGGGACGAAGCAAAATATACCCCGTGTGGTTTACTGGCGATATTATTCTGGACTTGCGCAGAAAAACGAACCTGCACCGGCGATGGAAACGTACTAAAGACGAGGAAGTCGGCCAGGCATTCAACGATCTCCGAAATGAGCTAAAGGTACGTATAGCAAATGCATACGACTCACATGTCAAGGCCATCGAGAAGAATATTAAAGTTAACCCCCGCGATTTTTGGAAACATATTTCAAGCCTAAAGACTAAAGGCGGTATTGTACAGTCAGTCTCGTATCAAGGCGATACGCATAGTGGCGTGGAGGCGGCAAACGCTTTCGCCGACTACTTCAGTAGCGTGTTCCTTCCAAATAGCCCCAGTCTTAACGTAAATAATTTAGATTCCTCCCATGACAATGTAAGAACGCAAAGCCATTATACAAATGTACAAATCGGTATAATCTCCATAAAAGATGTCCGTGATGCCCTTAAAGTCCTTAAACCACACAGTGCCGTCGGCCCGGATGGAGTACCACCATATATTTTATGCGCCTGTGATAGCATCCTTGCCAAACCCTTATGTCATATTTTTAACCTCAGCCTTAGTAAAAATACCTACCCTTCTCTTTGGAAACTGTCCCGGGTCACACCAATACCTAAAACTGACGACAAAGTTAAAGTAGATGGATACAGGCCGATCGCAGTACTTAACTCTGCAGCTAAAACCTTTGAGACAATCCTTCACAAAGAAATATATCGCCAAATTGAACCCTACATCTCCGAAGCCCAGCACGCTTTTAGGTCAGGAAGATCCGCTAACAGTAATTTACTTATACATGTAGATTATATCAGCCAATGTCTCGATAGTGGTATACAAGCTGATGTCATTTACCTAGATTTCCGCAAAGCTTTCGACACAGTAGACAATGATGTACTTCTATTCAAGCTTAGGGATGTAGGATTCAATTCTAAATTATTGGCATTCTTTGCAGATTATCTTAAAGAAAGGACGCAATTTGTCAAGTTTGGCTCATACGTATCTTCCTCCTATCACACTCGTTCAGGTGTAAGTCAGGGGTCTAGCTTAGGTCCGTTGCTTTTCCTTATTATGGTTAATGACCTCGTGAAAGACCTTCAGAATGCAAAATGCCTGTTATATGCAGATGATCTCAAACTTATAATGGGTATAAAGCGAGAAACTGACTGTCTTTCACTGCAACGAGATCTAGACCGTATACATAGATGGAGCATTACGAACAAACTTTATTTCAATACCAGCAAATGCCAAGTAATGACATTCACTCGTCGCCAGTGTCCGATCAACTATGGCTACACAATGGAAGGACAACCTCTCTCTCGTGTAGTTACCGTCAAAGATCTAGGAGTAAAGTTCGATCGCGAGCTGACTTTTCACGAGCATATTACTACCCTTGCTAAAGAGTCATACCGAAGACTGGGATTCGTAATGAGAAACGTGAAGGACTTCAGCAATCTGAGCGTAATAAAACTACTATATACTGCTCTAGTAAGAAGCAAAATAGAAACTAGTGCTTGTGTTTGGAGCCCTAGCGAGGCCAAGTACAAACTGATGCTAGAAAAGGTACAGAAAGCGTTTCTACGCTTTCTGTATAAGAAATCTTATGGGTACTACCCATACATGTACCCAACACAGTTTTTACTTGGCGTCCTTGGCTTCAACTCACTCGAGGTTCGCAGGAGCAATGATCGTTTGATCACAGTGTGCAAGGTGCTGCGAAACAAAATAAACTGCATGGAACTGCACAACGTACTCAATACCATCATTGTTCCACCGAACAAGTCCCGCCGGCGTCCGTACCTGCAGCTGTCGGACGGCTCTGGCCCGCGTGCCACCTCTGCTCGCCGCCATTCGCCACTATGTGACATGATCACCTTGCTAAACGCACTCCTGCGAAGTGATGAACAGGTGGACATATACTGCGACAGTTGGCCTAAACTTTCGTCCAGATGCCTCGCCTATTGTGAAACGGTATGAATGTTGTGTGATCGAATGATGTTACTTATTAATTTTTATTTACTTGTTATACCTATGTTTTACGATAATACTAACTGATTTTACCTTGTGTAGCATAATGTCCTATTTGTAATGTTTTCCAAGTGTAACTGGTGTCTAACCGTTCTTGTGAATAAATAAATAATAAATAATAATAATAAATAAATGACCCCGCATAGTTCGCAGTCGCGAAACCTGACATACGTGGGTTTGAATACTTTGAATCCCACGTTGTGAACTAGGTATTTTTGGTATCTCTCTCTCTTCCTGGCTATGTATCCCACATGGTGGTGGGGTCAGCCTTCTTTATTTATCTCCTCCACTTCGCTCTATCCTTGACATCGTTTTCAGAAACATTGCATTTGGCCATATCTGCCAGCAACACATTTGTCCAGTCCAGGAGTCTTAGGCCTCCCTCTTGAACGTTTTCCGGGGACAAGGTATTTTTGGTATATGACATCTAATATTTATAGCTTTATTTTTCTTGAAAGTCAAATTAAATTAGGCACTTAATCCGTGTACAGAGTAAGCACCATTATCCCGGCATAAAAGCAACCTGTGCCCCAAAGGGTTATGACGATACACATTATGCCTAATTTATGCGCAGAGTTAATGAAACTGCCGTAATTTACATCTCAATACACACCATAATGTTTATTATATGCGATAATTATATGTAATTACATTATGTTAATCTGATGTGATTGCGAGTTTTAAATTGCTTTCGAAGTTAACGTAGTGATTAAAATATGTTAAAATATGGAAGTTCTCCGAAAAAAGATCCAGGTAGGTATTTACATAAAAACATTATAATATTATTTACATCTTCAAAATCGATAATATAAAACTAATTAAATATAGTGAATAAAACTATCTAACTTAAATTAGGTAATCGAAAAGTCCGCCACGAGTTGTACCTGGAGCGAAGGTACCCATCACACTAGCAGCATTACCACGTTGAATGGCGATGGATAACCTTTGCACCAGGTACACCCCCTCGCGGGCGTCAGATCCCCTCTCCCATATACGACGTCCAACTTCTCGGATGAACGAAATTGCTTCAGATCCCCAGCATCCAGTTGTTTCAAATGAAAGAGGCACAAAAAAGTAACTATTGCACAATGTCATATATTTTTGTCGCTTTTTGAACGCGGCAAGCTCGGCAGCGGCACCAGCGGTTCGCACTGTTCTGCTTAGATGTGACGCAGCAAAAGTGCTCACACACGTGGCGTCCCAAAGCAGACATAAATATAAAGTTGATTGAATAATCAATCATTTAATCATTTTCACAAAATGACCTATTCGAAAAAACGCTTAGGTACGAAAAAAAGCTTACATGCTTAATAATCTACTGATTTTGCCCCTGTTACAATAAGACCCGCCCTGTATACAATTGTACATGTAACGTACATAACAATGTGCTCAATATTTAGGGTTTTCACGAATATGTAAGCAACGGAATCCCGCGCATTCCGTCCCTAATATTAATTAATTTTTCGCCCCGGGCGTCCCACATTCCCGTTTGTATGCAGGATCAGTGCCCAGCGTAACTTGAACCCTATATCCGTAAGATATACTTATAACCAGAGGGCATACTTAAACTTGTTATACTCGAGTCGTAGGGCACCCAAGAATGCCCAAGATCGGCTTGCCCACACAAAATGTAAGTAGATTACCTTCTTCTACGTCAACAGAATAATTTATTTAAGAACAAGGTAACTTTCCGTTTTGAATTGACGTGCCAAAAATAACTGGGTGCTATCAAATCCGATCGATGTAAGGTGAGTTGGGGTAACTGCGGACAATTTTTAGAATAAAAGTTTTATTGTAGTTGGGTGAATCAACTTTTTTTTTGTCTGTTATTGCCATGGTTACATGCACCTAATTTGCGCTGTTTTTATGGAAAATTATGCTACTTATACTATGCAAACATGCATTTTTCTGATGTTAATAAGCCCTTTTCTTAATGGGCCACTATGTACAAACAAAACATGGACTATTCGCATGTTTGCAAAAATTTAAGCAGCATAATTTTGTCTCAGGTAACCGTAACCATGGCAATATCAAACAAAAAAAGTTGATTCACCCTTTACATATTTTTTATTCCTCCCTCTAATTTTAAGAACTGACTCGAATAATTCATTTGAATAAATAAGAAGTTTAGTGTTGCATGTGGAAATCCAAACAAATCATTTTTTATCATAATAGTGATGACTAGCTAGAAGTTATTATGTAATTTACATTAACAGGTGCATTTTTTTATTTTCAATGTCTTTAGTTGTATAAAAGCGAACAATTTTCCAATACCTATCTGCTCTTATTACTTTTTACAAATTATCTACACGAAACCGGACAATTTCCTTCAGTCAGGTGAAACTGTAGTCTCCTGAAGAGTTACACAAAACTGCCAAACTTTACTAAATAGTGACGGTGACAATTATTTTGCAAATACTCGAGCATAAGAGTGTGTAATGCCAATTCTAGATTTGTATATTTATAATAAGGTCAATGCGGGTAAGACCGTCTATCATGAAAATCCGTCTACCAACTGATTTCCACCCCTAACTCATCAATATAAGACGCAATTATGACGGACTTTAAGTACTTACAAATAAAATATGCCGGACTTACCCACACAGTAGTGTTATTCACTAAGGAAACCGCCTTGCTGTCAGTGCTGCGGCAGCGTCGAGCCTAAAAATGGTATTCACTAATGTACTTTAAACGACACTAGTGCTCGGCGACGAATGCGGCGTGAGCTGGAACTACATTGTGTCGAAAGTTTGACGTTTAATGTATGAACTTCGTATTCTCTAACGAAAAACAGCGACGAACTCGCCCACAACCTCGCTGACAGCCTCGATTCCTAATGTCAAATCAAACAGCTAGGATTTTAGACAAGGCTGTCTCGACATCGAGCTCGTTGACGAACGCAGCGTCGAATGTGTCAATAAGAGAATAGCATAGCTGACCTTAGATAATGTCAACGCACAACATCTATAAGTCAAGGGAATGGTGTCAAAATGACGTCTAGTTTTATGGACAATCCGCATTTATCCCAACACACCTTACAGCGACCTAGAAAAATGTGACCAGTCGATTGTAAAATAGGAGCCGACCGCATCAGCCCGAAAAGGTCGTGGTCAGTGAAAAAGTTCGGAAAGAGGAATAAAATTGTAGCGGTTTTTTACAATAAAGGCTGAGCCATACCGGATGCTTGAGCAGCACGTGCACGTGGGTATGCGTGGCGTAAGTACTCGTTTTATTGTTGGAAATGTCATAGTTGATGGGTCACCGCTAGCACGTCCCGCGCACGTGCACGCCACGCGTGAGGTATGCCATCTGATATGACATTTAAATACGCATCGGATGTGGCTTGGCATTGGCCTTGCCGTAAATAACGGACATACAGTACGGTACAAACTAGTCAAAGTCAAGTCAAAAGTCAAAGTCAACTCAAAAGTCAAAGTCAAACTATTCTTTATTCAAGTAAGCTTATTACTTGTATAAGCATTTTCGAATCGTCTGACATTATCAAGAGAAAAAAAATCTACTACTGGTTCTAACCACTCTTTTTTGCCAGACTGTAAATTTGATATAGGTAGGTTAAGTATTCTTGCTAACCGAGATTGACAGTAGAAAAAAAGGCCCATAGAAAATTTATATTTTTCGCATTTTCCTCTGACAAGCTTTGGCCATAGTTAACATAGGGTAGATAGAATATTCTAGACTCCTAAATTAAAGTTGGCAGAAAAAAAGTAGCGCGACGCAACGGACCTAGTAGGAAGAACTTTCTACCAGACGTAAGCCACATAATATATACGTGGATGCTTTTGATATAAACAAATCTCTTAAAGAGTTACAATTACAGCCTGATGTTCCATATAAACCCTGAGATAAAAGTAGGTGGAAAAGTATGGAGCATCAGATTTTTATTTTCGAATCGGATGTCGGTCCCATAATAAAAAAAATACCAATGTGACCTCTGAATGAATCGTCTAACATTTGAACGGTGAATAAAAAATCACCCTGTATATTATTAGGATGGGTCACTGACGTATGAAGAAAAAAAAGATTTGTTTTTTACTGGGGACAGTTGTAAATATTTCCGTAATTAGGTCGATAAAGAGTGTGCACAATGATTTGGCCATCGGAATTAAGTTTCTGCCTCCGGATCTATTTGAAAGATTTCATAAAAACTTGTACTGACCATAGTTGATATCTGTTTTAACTTTTTGTTGCAACATGAGCTATGTTTGAGTATTGTGTTTACCTGGAAATAGCTTTTCTAAAGTTACGGAGCCAAAAGAGACGAAAAAAGGTTTAATATAATAACTTTTTTTAAAGCCATACATTTTAGGAAAATTTCTACACAAATCCGGAGGCAGCTAAACTTAAATTAAAAATATAATGAAATAAATAGTCGTTTTGTAACTGTACCCTCCAGAAAATCGAAATTTTAAAAAAATTACCTATTTTATACCGTATCGTAAGCTGCGTAGATGTGTAAAATAGTGATTGATGGATAATGGCATGCGAGTAAATCAAAGCTCAAATAAAAAGGCGACCTTATCTAAATTTTACGCGTGTTTTAGTGACAAAAATAGGTTGCCAGCTGAATAAAACCTAGCTGTAGCATTTCGTAGGGTACGTGTTGTTACCCTCGTCATATTAGAATGTGGCAAAGTGTAAGGGCCCAGGGAATTGTGTTAGCGAGATAACGCAACACGCCACTTGAAGGATAGTGTTGGAAAGAGTCGTGTTTTCAAGTGCATTTTTAGGACTTTCCGTAAAAATAAGACGTTGTATGCTTAAAATGCCGCTGTGAAAATAACGTGGACATACAAACATATGTAGTGCAAAATACTTTTTCTTCGGCTTTTCGCGGAAACGCCTGAATTATTCTCCCTGTCTCAATTAGCTTCAGTGCAATATATACTGCAGTGCAGTTCATTGTTACAGCAATATGAATTCGGATGTTTCCGTGAAAAGCTGAAGAGAAAGGATTTTGCTCTACATCTACTAAGTTTCTATCCCTCGTTCGCGCGAATATACCAATGCCGGTTAAAGCGGGATGCGTGACGGATAAAAAGTAAGTTCGTGTTAAGGACAAGCTGCACAGGATACGTTTGTCCCACGTGTCCGCAGCGTGCGCGTTGCAGCGTCGGAAATGTTAACGTGGATGACACACCGCTGGCGTGGCGTGCACGTGCACTCTATCTATTATGACAAAGGGCCTTATCACACTTGCGATTTACAAGCGAGGCGAAAGCGAAGCGAGCGCACAGCGTGATCGTTGCGAGCCCGTAACCAATTCGCCGCGAGGGCGTTGCGATTTGGCCGCGAACGCGTAACGAATACGCTGCGCAGCCGTCAGTAAATCGCTCAGAGTGATCCGAGTCTTAGACAGTCACTAATAAGATTTATTATTACATAATGGATACCAACTCTTGACGCGGCAAACTCGGTGCGCAGTCGCGGCGTATTCGTCAAGTGGTCGCGGCGTAATCGCGACACCATCGCGGCGAATTGGTTGCGGGCACGCGACGAACACGCCGCGCGTACACTTCGCTTTCAAATCGCTTGTAAATCGCAAGTGTGATAAGGCCCTTAGGTACATACCTACACTACAACGCGCACGCGACGGACACGCGCACATCACGTGCTGCACACGCATTCAGTGCAAGCGGCTCTGCCGTGCCGTTAAAACACAGCTGCATCTCATGGCACGCGCAATAACCCAAGCTAAGCTAGGCTTAAAATAGATAGTGGTGGTAAAGACTCAAGTTTTAAAGACCAAATTTTAAGACATGTCTCATTTTTAATACGGGGTTCTCGAGCCAAAAAAGATTTCCGAGTATTTTACAATTAATATTAACATACAACTTGTGATGGGAATTATTTTTTAATATATATTTATTTTCAAAACTACAATTTATGTACATAGATTAAATCTAACTAATCTACTTAACCTAACCTATATCTAAGATTGGCCCTTGTGGCATTGTACCGAGGATGCTGGCGGCATTTTCTCGCTGTATCGCAATACTGATGCGTTGTGCGAGGAAGTCGCCAGCTCTTCGGTTTTTAGTTACGTCAACCAGACGTTTCGCGATCTCAGCAAAAAATTTGCGTGCGCTGGGCCCCATTATGGGCATAATTAATTTGTAATTAAAGTTATAAATATTGGTTGTCATAAACCAAAGAAAAAACGACCAAGATCACCAACGTCCGAGGTGGGAATCGAACCCACGTGCTCAGCTTTCACGGCTGATGCCTACTGCACCGCTCCGCCACTCGGTCTTAGTAACCACCAGTCAATTTTCTCGGGTATATGCAATCCCTTACAAGGCTAGGTCATTGTGATTTAAGTACAAGATTCGCGTTTTTAAAATAGCATACCTAAGACTACGCTAAATACAGAAGTACAACTGCCTACTTAGGTATAACTGTTGCAGGCAATATTTCAACACTAAAAGGTAGTGGCTTGAACTTTTAGGTCAGGGACTTACAGTACAACGGGCAAGGAGAAACGCGAAGTGTGGCTTACAGCTGAGAATATACCACTTTCACGATATTGCCTAGTTACCTAGCGAAGGTCAGGCATAGTAATTACTAATCAGTAAAGTCTAGTGGGAGTTGTGAGTTGTGAGAGCTTACGTCCCACTTTAGATAAATTAGCAATACAATGGAATTACAGTATTTAAAACTACGAATAAATTAAACATGGAAGTTATATGCCGTGAAAAATGCCTTTGTTTTATTTATTTTTAAGTTCTTGTGTGTAATAATTTGTGATTTGTGTATAAATTTTTTGGTATTTCTGTTGTGTTAAGGTCTATCGTCAGTGTCTTACTCAAATGGCCAAAACGGAAGACTAGCGCTTGCTCTGCTGGCAAAATGTTGAGTTTTGGCTAT
The DNA here is from genome assembly GCA_025490895.1 of Thaumatotibia leucotreta. Classification (NCBI taxonomy): domain Eukaryota; kingdom Metazoa; phylum Arthropoda; class Insecta; order Lepidoptera; family Tortricidae; genus Thaumatotibia; species Thaumatotibia leucotreta. Next base: position 7,877 of record JALPQI010005060.1, on the reverse strand, counting down.
TTCGGGACAAAGTTTCGTTGTGTTTGTACTGTGTTCTTGTCTCGAATAAACGTTTTTCTTTCTTTCTTTTCTTTAAAAAACGGTCATGAAATTTTGCTTTAGTAACTTTTGGTTGCTGGTTTCCCGTCTGGTAGCCAGATATGAAATGGTAATAACTTTCCCATCTCGTAGCCGGATGTGATTGGTAGCTGGTGATTACAAATCGGTAATGGTAAAGTCCCGATTTAAAGCCAGTTACCTACTGGGATTTTATTCCCATTTCGAAGCATGGTTACGAAACTTTGGCTACCAAACGGTACTAAAGGGAAATTTTGTTGACAATAGTGTCTCCCTCCCTCATCCCCTCTTCAACAGATACATCAGGCTTATTAATTTCTATACAAGGTGGCCCCTTGTACTTTTTGCCCCTGTCTATTTTTCACCAATAAAGAGAATGGCGGAGATGGCGGGAGGCGGAACGACCTGGACGCCTTCGCCAACAATTGGCCAGACTCGGCGGAGCTGCTGTGGAAATCTGAAGGAGAAGCCTTTGCCCAGCAGTGGGACACCCCTACAGGTTAGAAAAAAAAGAGAATAAATAAATAAAGTGTTAATTAATGTGTGAGTATTTTGTAAATATGAGACATGCGCATGATCTTGTGTAGGTATTGTGCACTTCAATTCCAATTTTTGTCTTAACGACAAACCGTCTGTAAATACTCCACTCTTAATTTCTCCAGCCGCTTTTATAAATTAGTCACGCTCAAATACAAAGAACAATTCCCTCAATAATTGAATGGGCAATCAAATATTTATTCAGAAAACATTTATGCGTCGCGAACAAACTTAATTTTCGGACTGCAAATGAAAACTCGTCAAGTCCTCAGGATTCCAACTGATACAATTACCGCTGTATTCAAGAATTCTTCGCGAAACGTACGTAAATACGTAATCAAAATATACGTAGGCATTTATAAGATATTTACAAATAAACCCACTAACCGCCAACACAAAAGTAATTACCCGAATTAAAGTAGCGAGCTTAAAGAGCAACATAGTTTTTTTAAAGTTAATACAAATCTTGAAACTGCGACGCAATAACAATGGCAGATCATTTTATTAAGAAATGGAAGCTGAAGGAGATAAAAGCATTACTTATTAAAACAACTTTCTTCATTAACAGGTGTGAACAAAAGGGCAGAACTTCATTAATTTTAAATAACTCAAACTGGTTGTTTTTACAAGAAGAAATTTTTCGAATTCTCTCCTTGTTTCTTTGGAATGTTAATGAAATGAAAGAAATAAATATGTTTAAATGCTTGCTCTAGTTTTGATTACGACTTTATTAGAATTTGTTGTTTTATAATGTTAATAAAATTGTTATTTTCCTTCGTTTTGTGGGGTTAATTGGCGCGAGCCACAGATTGAAAGGCTAATTTAGTTTTTTTGTAGTAAATGTACCGTATTATTATTATTTCTACTAAGTTAAGTACGAGTAGTTGGTATTACGGTACCCCTACAGTGTAACAAGTGCCGGCCGTGTGGCGACGGCAGTAAGAATACCTACATTTGTCACCACCCCAACTCTTCCCGTGGGTGTAGTAAGAGTTGACTAAGACATTGCAGTGACATCGACCATTAATTTATTGAAGTTTGCTAAAGGGCATACAAACGCATACCTAATACCTAAGTAATTGGAGAGCCCTACGTCCAGTAGTGAACTGAGATAGGATAAAGAGTGTACGTACCATGTTATTATTTAGTGTCTTTGGTTTGAATCTGGTAGAGCATTTTATTAAGGTTATTCGAGTTGCGCACAGTAAGTACCTACCTATTTATTATTTGTGAGTTTGGTAGATAATCGTTAATAAATATGTGTAGGCCTCATTGATAATTATATTTTAAAGTACCTATACGTTTTAGAATTATAACTAAAGGTGCATGCAGACCGAACGAGCATAGGTACGCTATTCTAACCCCCTACTCTACGAAATTCAATCGCTACACAAAACGTGATTCGTTGATTTCGTAGAGTGGGGGATAGAATAGCGAATGCTCGTTTGGTCTGCATGCACCTTAAGGTAAGACTCAAGCGTAATTAAATATTTATGGTAGGTAACGGGTTACTCGCGTAATTTAAGTCGATAATTGCATAACACGTTGATAACATATCGAGCAATTATCAACTTAAATTATGTGAGTAACCCGTTTCACTAAATATTTATAGTACCTACTTTACGACACAAGTGCGAAAAACATAAAAATATGAAATTTGAAACGAGTGGCGATACTTGGCACCATCTGTACTAAAAAAATGTTTTAAAAGTACGTTCTTATTAATATTTTCGTTCTTCACCTTCGTTTTTAGGGTTCCGTAGCCAAAATGGCAAAAACGGAACCCTTATAGATTTGTCATGTCCGTCTGTCCGTCTGTCACAGCCGATTTACTCAGAAACTAAATTTGGTAAGGATATATGTTGTATGAACCGCTACAGGATTATGATGCTAAATTGTAAAAAACTGAGGGATAGAAGGTCTTTGAAAATGATATGAAGGTTTATAAATCTCATTTTTATTTAAGCACATCGTTTTCGAGATATCAGCTATCAAAGTCTGAAAAATGTGTCTCCCCCTCTATTTTTTAAACTACATATAAAATTCTAAAAAAAATATATGTTGTGCACATTAATAAACTCTATCAACAATTTTTGGTTTGATTAAATTATGTCCTAGTTTATGAGGTAGGTTGATTTAACTGTATTTTTGTAATAATAAATTGATAATGGTACGGAACCCTTCGCGCGCGAGTCCGACTCGCACTTGGCCGGTTATTTTTAATAAAGCTGTAGGTTCCTATCCCCCTTTAAACTTTCAAATATATTCGCCGCTGCAATCATCCATTGAGATTCTTTCAATAAGTTAATTCCGAGGCCCCCAAGGGACTCAGTAGCGAATCCAAGCAAAGATTCTTAGCGACATAACTTTCTTAATTAACTGATGACTATAATCAAGCTAACTTTGGCCTCGGAAGCGTTCTATTCAATTGAAAATGGCGTCTCATTAAAATTTCGGCAGAGCGTTGGGATATGACATTGTATTAAGAGCTTAGCGAGGGTCTATCGGGCATCGACGTTGGGACTTAGAAAGACTTGTGTGATTGGCTTTTTTGTAATTATGAACATTTTGTGCTATTTCATTTTAGCTGAGGAATTATTTAGACGTCTGAAGTTTAGTATAGTACATTTCGATTCAAGTGCAAAAATATTTTTTTACACGTGTATCGAACGACTTTTTTCATAGCAAGTGCCTTAAAAAGAGAAATAGTCTTTCGATACACGTGTAAAATAAAAACTTTTTTTTAACTCGGGTGATTGTCGCCCTCGTTTCACTCGGGCTCCAACTTTTACACTCGTCGAAAAAATATTTTTCCCCACACTAGCTCGGAAACACCTACTTCCCTCACTAATTTCAGTGAGGAAAGTTGCATTTTAATCACTTGTGTTGTGGGAAGTAAATTGACAGATGAACCGTGAAACGTTCAAAATTATGGAACGTCAAACGCTGGTATGGCTATGATTCGCTGATTATTTTTTGAGGGACACCATGAAAAATTTATCATACACCAGATTATTTCATTTATTCAAGATAATAAATTAGATTTTTAGTATTTCATAAAAACCTATCGCAAAATCTTATCATATTGGACAAAAACCAGATAGTATACTTTTACATTCAGAACGCAACCCGCTAACACTGACGTCTTGTACAGTCGACAAAAAAGTCTCCTTTACAGCTCACAAGTGCAAACACGCTGCAAACACGTGCAAACACGCTCATGCTGTCGCGTCACGCGACAACATGAGCGTTCGTTGCAACCGAGTTTCTATGTGTATCGCGCATCCGTGGTAAGATGTTTGCACTTGTGAGCTGTAAAGGAGACTTTTTTGTCGACTGTACGTCAATGTTGCCAACTTATAAAAAAATACTCGAATGTACAGTTTTGTAAGGAAAGTTTTCTACGTAATATCTTACCAAAAAGTAGGCAATTTAAGTTTAGGTACCTCACACATTTTTTTAAATTATTGATGTTTTAGCTGCCGAATACAGATTTTATACTTAAACATCATAGACATTTTGAAAATTTAATTAATGTAGGTAGGTTTTATTGTAATTATAAAAAAATAATCTAGTCACATACGCCTAGTCATTTACCAAATTAAGAGTTCTGCCTATTTTTCCCTTGAAATCCTCGCAACGCTCGAGATTCCATAGTTGAACCACGAGCGAAATGATTAAACAACCACTTTCATCCCTTGTACAACAAATAACTATTTTGCACTTGCATCGAAATGTACTATTATTGTACAAAACAAATTCGTATATTTCAGATTAGTTTTTTAGGATATAATTATGTAGGCCTATTCTATTATATACTTATTTATTATATTTTTTATTTTTATTTATGCGCATGGACGCTTTAGGAGGTGCGTAATGCCCATCGCCACGGAGGGCGAGCGGGTTGGCGATCGTAGTAGATAGGTAATGTTTCCATTTTGATGTCGTTGCTGTCCATCATCAATCCTTAATAAACGAATGGTCAGCAAATGGTCAGTGACACTTCAATCCTTCAGTTGACTTTTACGACACCCGCGGGAAGAGTTAAGTAAAGTGGTGCCAAATGTATTCTTACTGCCGTCTCCACGCGGCTTTGCGTTACCGTACTACAAAAAAGACGGCCAAGAGCATGTCGGGCCATGCTCAGTGTAGGGTTCCAAAAAGGTAGCTATCCAAAAACGACTGGGCCAATTATGTTCGAAATAGTTTTAGTATTCTTATTCTATAAGCCCACTCGTTGCCGTGTGGTGACGGCAGTAAGAATACATTTGTCACCACCCCAACTCCTCCTGTGGGTGCCGACTAAGGGATCATAGTGTCACTGACCATTCTACAAGATTGATGATGGGCAGCGGCGTCATCATTGTGGACACATTACTTCGATCGCCAATCCGCTTGGCCATGGTGGCGATTATGGGCATTTACCTCCTAATGCGTCTATACGCATAGTTAATAGGAGAGGCCTACGTCCAGCAGTGGACTAACATAGGCTGATGATGTTGAAGCCCACTCCACCCATTCATGACTTTTTCATATTTTTTGAGCCCATAGATTTAGGATTTTAGAGTTAAAGGACGACACATTTTTTTTGTATTCCGGATCGGTTGCATTCAGGTTTCCTAAAGGTGCATTCAGACCAAACGAGCATTCGCTATTCTAACCCCCTGCTCTACGAAATTGGATCGTTACACGAAACGTGATTCCTTGGTAGCTTGATTAGAAAAAAATTGAGACCCTTATTCTTTTTAAAAGACCTATTCAACAATACCACACGCTATAGGATTACAGCAAAATAAAAACTTTGTCGACCTGATTAAGTATAGGTATACTGTACCTACAGGTAGGTAGTAGGTTATAAGTACATATACTATATCGTAGTATATTTACCATACAAAATTGCAAATTTCTAATACTAACGGCCACAGAGCTATGCTGGGGACAGACAGACGGCATATCGAAACATAAGGGTTCTTAGTTTACTACGGAACCCTAAAAATGTACCTACGCTTGTTTGTTTGTTACATCTCTATTTAGTTTCTGCGTCACTGTTTTGTTTGCCTTACTAAGCCAGTATTAAAATAACCGTCCTTGACATTATACCGGGATACGCAGATTTATACCAATCTGAGATAAGTAATCCGAATCCCGTGTTTACGTCTACAATTTTAGGCTTTATTACGGTGTATTAAGGCGAAGTTTGTTTACTTAAACGCCAACGTACTCATGTGGGTTAATCTTTTTAGGGTTCCGTTCTCTTATAGTTTCGCCATGTCTGTCTGTCTGTCCGTAGCATAGCTCAGTGGCCGTTAGTACTAGACACCTGTAATTTGGCACAGGTATACATAGGTATTAATCACGCCGACAAAGCCGTAGAATAAACCTCCTCTAATCGTAGAGTGGGAATGATTTTTTACTTTGCTATATTATAACCCTAGCGGTGGTGGCTCAGTGGCTTAGACGTTTGACTTTCAATCCGGAGGTCGTGGGTTCAAATCCTGGCTCGTACCAATGAGTTTTTCCGAAACTTATGTACGGAATATCAGATGATATTTACCATTAGCTTTCGGTGAAGAAAAACATCGTGAGGAAACCTGCATACATCCGCGAAGAAATTCAAAGGTGTATGTGAAGTTCCCAACCCGCTTAGGGCCAGCGTGGGGACTATAGCCCAATCCCTCTCATATAGGATAGGAGGCCTGTGCCCAGCAGTGGGACATTATAAAGGCTAAAATATTATTATGAATATTTATATAACCCTAAATTGCCACATTTGACCAGAATGTTTACTGGCGGGTCAAAATTCTTTTCGTCGCCTTGTTTCATACCACTCTGTCACGCATTTAGTTGATGTTTCAACTCAATGTATATAAAAAAAACCCGGTGTACTTGTATTTCTTTTTCACGCTAGAATTTAAGCCATACATGAGAAATTGATAAATAAAATAATTAAAAAATTAAAAAACACGCCTGCCGTTTTAAGCGAACTGAAAAGTAACAAATAATTCCTTTCTCAGGTTAATTCTTGTTAGCGTATCTACATAATAATAATAATAATAGGCGCTTGTCTTATTACTTACTAGATTTTGTTTCGATTGCAGTCGGGGAACCTTTCATTGCGGAAAATATAAATATATGGAGGTTCCCCGACTGCAATTGCAACAAAATCTAGTAAGTAATAAGACAAGCGCCTATTATTATTATTATGTAGATACGCTAACAAGAATTAACCTGAGAAAGGAATTATTTGTTACTTTTTCTACTCCTGACCTTTTTTTTGCTAGTTACATAGCTACGCACACTATTGTAAAGATATACAAAATTACATCTGTCAAAAGTCTATAGTCTATTTCTCAAAAACGCACTCTCAGCCGGTATCGTAATGTTGAAGCGTTGTTCGGAAAGAGAAGGCACGCGAGATATATGGGCGTCTCTCGCTGCCAGACGTCGTCACTTTCCGAACAGACTCAAAAACGTACTGCGGTCTGCCACAGACTGCCACATCACACTCATGATGGACGCCATATTGGATTTGTTCCCATCTTCGAGTTTTTACACTGCTACCAACACTAGTACGCGATGATTTAATACAATAATTACAATTATTAACTAAATATTTAGAAAATAGAATAAAAATTAGTTTTTGTCAATTATTTTAATTTGATATATTATATTTTTGAGCCAATAACTAATTTCATATTATGCAAAGTATTTTTATCACAGGCAAGTAAGCACGATTTTAAAAGCAAAGTTATCCATAGACAATGACGCTGCATTAAAAAAAACTTTCCCGCTTTCCGCTAACAGTTGAAAGTCCTGCCGCGAACTCCGACATTGAGTTTCGATCATTTGTCTCTGTCACTTGAACAAAATTATTACTAGAGTAACAGAGACGGATGCTCGACTTTTGCGAATTTCGAAGTTCGTGGACGGCCCCCAGTTCAGTATAGGCAGTAAGTATAGCGCTCGGTTTGATTTGAGTCGATTTGCATTAAAGTTTGTGCAGTGCCTAAAATCTATCTATAATATGAGTTTTTCATCATTAATTTCTAATGTTCTGCCTGCTGTTCTTGGGAATGCAGGTAGGGATGAGCTATCAATGTTATAATAGTTATACAAACTATGTGCTTATTGGTGACAACTGGAATACGTGTGTGGCGCTCAGTAATATAGGATATTTTATGAGTTATGTGTATGCTATGCCTCTTAGTCGTAGAAAAAGTATAGTATGCAACGTTGTATTACTAGTTCAAAAAATGCTCGCGACGTCTTAAATTGCGATACTC
>JALPQI010005059.1:0-51071 GCA_025490895.1 Thaumatotibia leucotreta | reverse complement strand
ACGCTTGCAAAAATATGCCTAATGGTGCTCCCATCATCTTTTTCGCATGTACGTAACGCAAAGACTGGTTACGAAGCTTGGAACAACCTCAAAAAGGCCTATGAAGATAAAGGCTTATGCAGAAGGCTAGGACTGCTACGTACGTTATTTGGATTAAAACTAGAGCAATTTAAAGATATGGAGGCGTATCTCTTGAAGATCACCGATGTAGATCAACAACTACGAGACATAAATGCTCCATTAGATGATGATTTCCTGTCAGTTATTATGTTGAGTGGGCTACCACCAGACTATGATCCACTTATAATGGCGTTGGAAAACTCAAACATTAAATTGTCTAGTGAAACAGTAAAAAGTAAATTACTTCAAGAAAATTTACGAAGGGACGATAAATCTGAAGAAAGTTCTATGTTTACGAACCGGGGTACAAGTTCGAAAAGTGTCAATAAACATTCTACAAAAGTTAAATGTTTCATATGCAAGAAACCGAATCATTATGCAAAGAACTGTCCGAATAAAGCTAATAAGAGTGAGAAGACTGATAAAGCGTGGAATGGATCTTTAATAACCGCTTTGGCTGTTGACATAAAGTCAAACTCTTTTTACATTGACAGTGGGTCAACGTCACATATGACAAATTCCAAAACACTAATTAAAGATTATGTTGAAGACTCGCCGCGTTCAGTTACCGTTGCTAATAAGGAAAAGTTGCATAGTGAAGGATATGGAACGGTGGAATTGTTGTTAAAAGGGCACAATGAAACTACGAAATTGAGTGACGTTATATACGTGCCCGGATTGTCAACCAATCTTATTTCCGTTGGCAAGATGGTAGATAAAGGACTGGAAGTGCATTTTAAGAAGCAAAAGTGCATAATTTACTGTGGCAAAGAAGTAATTGCCAGTGCTACGAAGGTGAACGGCGTCTATGAACTGGATATGGAGCGTCAAGTGTCAACAGTGTCACATGGAAACGAACAAGCTGCGGCCTGTCACTCTTTGGATTTGGGTGAGCCTATACCTGAAATCTTGTCAAGTGGTGATGATGCTGCTGCTAACCTGTGTGGAATGAAGCCATCCCAGGACTTATGGCACCGGAGACTGGCGCACCTGAATAGACGGAGTATGGATTTGCTAAAACGAGGTATGGCTAGTGGAATAGATTACACTGATGATAAGCATACTCCCTGCGTAGCATGTCTTGAAGGGAAACAAAGTAGATTACCTTTCCCAAAAAGATCTTATACAAGAGCTACTGAGAAACTAGGTCTAATCCATAGTGATTTAATGGGACCGATGCCAGTTTCCTCATTCAGTGGTTGTAGATATCTCTTGACATTTATTGATGACTATTCTAGAATGACTTTTGGCTATTTCATTAAAAGCAAAGCTGAAGTATTGTCTGTATTTAAAACTTTTAAGAGCTTTGTGGAAAATCAAACTGATTTAAAGATAAAAGCATTACGTTCTGATAACGGCCTTGAATATGTGAATAAACAGTTCCAGATGTTTCTGAAAGAGCATGGCATCCAGCACCAGACAACCGTGCCTTATTCATCAGCTCAGAACGGGGGTCGCGGAGAGATGCAACCGCACGACGATGCAGGCTGCACGCTGCATGCTGCAGGATGCTGGAATGGACAAGAGGTTTTGGGCCGAGGCGTTGAATACAGCAATACATATCAAGAATAAGTCACCAAGTAAGGCGGTAAGAGGCACCACACCTGAAGAACTATGGTCAGGTAATAAAGTCAACCTATCTAATTTGAAAGTATTTGGCTGTGTTGCCTATGCAATGATTCCCAAAGAAAAACGTAAGAAATTGGATGCAAAGAGCAAAATGTATGTATTTGTGGGATATTGCGAAGCATCAAAAGGTTATAGACTGATTGATCCTGAAAACCCGTCTAAATGTATCAAGTCTCGAGATGTACACTTTTTAGAAGATAAAATGTATAAAGATATAAAACTGAGTCAGCAAACCCCTATTACTGATTGTCAGTTACATTTAACTAGCGATGGCATGGATGAAACTCCTTTAAAATGTGATTCTTTGCCAGCTGATCCTGTTATGGAGTTGCCTGAAGTACCCGAAGTACCTCATGTGCTTGAAGTGCCAGAAGTACCTGATGTATTTGATATACCTGATGCACTCGGAGTACCTGATGTACTCGAAGTACCTGAAGAACATGAAGTACCTGATGTACCTGAAGTACCTGATGTACCTAAAGTACCTGATGTAACCAAAATACCAGAAGTACATAATGTTTCCGAAGTACTTGAAATATCCGAAAATGAGCTGAGCACATCTGGTATCAGTTATCAAGATGACCCAAATGATGTTACATGGGATCCTAATATGACTACGGATCGAGGTTCTAGTGAATATGACTCCGCTAATAGTGTTATTGCTATGACAGCTGCAAGTCAAGGTGCTGAACCAAAGACTATTCGTGAAGCGCTGTCAGGACCAGAAAAAGAATACTGGTGGGAAGCTATAGTAGATGAGTACAAGTCATTTGAAAAGAACAAAGCCTGGACATTGACATCATTACCTGCTGGAAAGAAAGCTGTAAAATGTAAGTGGATTTTCAAGAAGAAACTTGGATTAGAAGGTCAGTTACTTCGTTATAAAGCTAGACTCGTAGCTAAGGGTTTTACCCAGGAATATGGCATAGACTACAATGAGACCTATTCGCCTGTGGTAAGATACTCGACAATACGGACTTTACTTGCCCTGGCAGTCAACTTAGACATGAATGTTGACCACATGGATGTTAAGACAGCGTTTCTCAATGGTGACTTAAAGGAGACTGTCTATATGGAACAGCCCCAGATGGGTATAAAGTAAAAGGTAAAGAAAACTACGTGTTTAGACTTAACAAAGCAGTCTATGGACTGAAACAGGCATCGAAGGCCTGGTATGACAAAATTGATAATGCCCTGAAGGTTCTCAAGTTCAGAAAATCACTCAGCGAACCCTGTGTTTACATTAAATCGGATTCTACTGGTAATCTCATTATACTAGCATTATATGTGGATGACATTTTGATTTTTAGCAAAGATACAGAGGAAAAGAGAAAGCTGAAGACAGAATTGATGAGAATATTTGAGATGAAGGACCTTGGTCGTGCTACGCATATATTGGGCATGAGATTGACTCAAGATAAAAACAAAATTACTCTTGATCAGAAAAATTATATACAAAAGGTATTGGAACAATTCAATATGACAGACTGCAAGCCTGTGAGTACACCTTTGGAGACTGGTTTGAAATTTGAAAAAGGAAAACACTGTGATCCAGAGTCCAAGTACAGAAGTATGATTGGATGTATCATGTATTTAGCGGTGTGCACAAGACCCGACATTGCACATGCAGCAAGCCTATTGAGCCAGTTCAACAACTGTTATTCTGAGATGCATTGGAAAGCAGCGAAGCGTGTTCTTCGATATTTGAAAGGAACTATAGACTATTCCTTACAATATGAGAAATCAACCTTATCTGTTACAGGATATGTAGATGCAGATTGGGCGTCTAATCCGCTGGACCGACGCTCGTATACAGGTTACGTGTTCAAGATAAGCAATTCGGCTGTGTCATGGGAGAGTCGTAAGCAAAGAACCATAGCTTTATCTTCGACAGAATCGGAGTACATGGGACTATGCGAGGGAGCTAAAGAAGCTGCATTCATCAGGACTTTCTTACATGAATGCCTAGGTAAATGCTTACCTATTACTTTGTATAACGATAGTCAGTCAGCGCAGAAGATTTGCAATAGTCAAATCAATCATAGCAGAAGCAAACATATAGACATTCGACATCATTATGTGCGGCAAGTTGTGAGTGATAAAATTATTAACTTAGAATACTTGTCTACGGATCAAATGCCTGCGGATGTTTTAACTAAGCCTTTGTGTAAAGATAAACATTTAAATTGTGTTTCTAATCTTGGTTTAAAAACTGTTTAGTTCAAGGGCAGGTGTTGGAACATAAACTAAACAGGTTTTAATAATATAACCTGAGCGCCACTTACTGGCCATTCTCTTATTCTGCGTATGTTTATATTGTCTATGCTTTTCTATTTTGTCTATTTACTTGAACAAATGAATACATGTGTCCTTTGATTGTCTAAGACAAATATGGTATTTTACTAATTATTACTGTAGTTAATCCAGCTAGTTTCCACATAAAACCTATCAAAAGGCCATTTTACAATGTACATTTTTTGCAACTAACCCAAGTCTCAAATATTAGCACCGGTAAGAAACCTACTATGAACTAAATAATTGTATTCTTTTCAGCTTTTTGGACCCCACAATACACCGGTTTTGGAAAACCCCGAGTTTCAGACTCGGTGGTACTTCAAGTACTTCCTCGGAAAAAGTGAGTAGTATTATTTCGCTATTTTTACTATAATAATTCCCTGTAGATATGCATACATTCTGACTTAACTTCAGCGTCTTTGAAAGGTTGTACTTAATATTTCACCTGATAAATGTAAAAATGTCAATATGCAAATACCGTGCAGAACTTGAGACTCACGTGCAAAAATATGTATCAAAGGAATCCTCTGAATAAATATGTTACAGCGTTCTTATTACACAGAATGAAATTGCACTGAGACATACATATTCTTGAACAGTTTTATGTACCGTAAACTGGGGTTACATTGATCAATTTTAAAGTTTAAACTTCAATATCTTCTAAAATTAGGCGTAAAAAAATCCAAAAATAAAATAGTAACATCAACTTTTTGTCATCTTTCTGGGTAAAAAATTTTTAAACGATACTTTAAAAATGTGTGAAGATAGAAAAATAAAACGTTGTGATCAAAGTTAAACTGACATTGGGGTTACTTTGATACCTTATGTTTTTTTAGGGTAATTGAATGTAAACCCTTACAGGAGTAATTTCTCCTAAGAAAATAAATAAATCCGTTCGCAGTATCAAAAGTTACAACAATTTTACGTCGTTTTGGGGTTATTTTGATCAAATATTTGTGATCAAAGTAACCCCGAAATATAATAAAAAAACTTCAGTATTCAACTTTATTAAAAACAAAAATCAAACATTGAGGAGAGAACAATCTTCTTATAAAATAAACAGTCAAATGAATAGACATACCATTACCAACTATACGTAAGGTTCTGATCAATGTGACCCCATGTAGGTGATCAAAGACACCCCATTGAATAAAAACCATTGTTATAAGTACTTAGTTTGAATTGAAGACCCCAAAACGTTATATTTGTATACCTAAACACACTTGTGACAAGTTAATTGTGATTAAGCACCGTTTACCTCACTACCCTTATTGTTATTTTAGAAGTTATTTTATACACGAAAAATAGCAGAAAGTATACGTAAATATAAACACGTGATACGCTATTCTAACGACCATACTCATTTAAAGTGTCTAAATAATTAATAAGGATAACTATCGTTCTTGCCAGACTTAAAAAATATATATACGGATGCGTTTGGTAACGGAAGATATTCGCGATTAAAAAATAAAAGAAGTTTTTATCAATGTAACCCCAGTTTACGGTACACATTATATTGGCTTTGATTATAACCACAGATGTCATATATACCATATAGATCAAGCAAACGTATCTACTTAGCGTGTCAAATGAACCCAGTGAAATCCACTGAGTTGTCCGTCTTTAATCGCAGCTTGCAGCTTTCGGGCGTCAAATTTTGTAAGTTGAAGTGAACAAAAACATTAATAATGCTAGTAAGTAATATTAATTACTACAACACAAAAAAAAATGAATACTCAAGGGCCTGAGACATATTTAAAATCATAGGCAAGTAACAACTTCAGTACAAAATCTGACACGCTCGGCCGCCATACAAATGAATAAACTTGTTTCTTCTAACCAAATTCTCTATCCTAATTCTATGATTTTAACTACATATACGCCGTTTCAGAACAAGTTAGAGTGGTGTTCTGAACATTAAATGTTACGAAAATAGATTCAACACAATAGTTCTAAATGCGACGCAATCTCACAAAATGACTTTTTCTGTTTCTGTTTTGTGGAAAGCCTTAGGGCGAATTAACGTGGATAATAGACCTACGCAGCAATGTTGACACGACCCATGTGACCTTTAACTTTATAATACGAAAATATATTTTACGATGTCGTTACGCAGTATTTACGATGATGACACGTATTTTGACTTGAATGTATGTACCAGCGAGGAAACTCAATTGCATATTGGGCGTTTAAATTAATGTAATTTCCGGATCCTCGCCGTAAAATATTCTTGAATTTGAGATTTTAGACCACAATACAATGATTCTTAAATATAGTATGTATACAATAGTCCAAACATAAAGTAAATGGGTGAATCAACTTTTTTCTGTCTGTTATTACCATGGTTACGGTCGCCTGAGTCACGCTGGCTTTAAGCATAAGTATGCTACTTAAACTATGCAAACATGCATTTTTCTGGTGTTAATGAACCCTTTTATAGGTGGGCCATCTACAAACATGCACTATATGCATGTTTGCATAAATTATGTAGCATAATTTTGCATAAAACCAGCGTGACTCAGGCGACCGTAATCAAGGCAATAACAGACAAAAAAAGTTGATTCTCCCATAGATCAATTCTTTTACGAGATATGATCTGACAAATAGAGTGATCAGATTCAACCATCTTACTATTAATTTATGTATCGAATGCGTTTACATATGATCAAATATGATTGTTGATTACCAAGATTATGTTATTCGTTTAACTGTCCCCTTAACACGGAACGAGGCCTAAATGTAAACATAATATATCCTTGGCGTCAATCGTTTCTAGGCGTCTCTCATAATGGAATTTAATCAATTAGGTTCTGCGTCGATGCCCATCCGTCCGTATGAGTAAACAAACCGCATTTTGTATTTTTCCAAAGTGGGAAAAAAAGCAAGTATGAATAATATAACATGAAAAACAAGTAAGTATACTATATTTGGTAACTAACTAACGCAACTTGCTAAGTTTAACCTAAAACATCGGTTTTAATTATGCCCCTTGACCGGTTTTTTCTATTGAAATCGAATCAGTTTAACCCAACCTCACAGACGATTATTGTCAAAACGCCCACAATATAGGTAGTTGCTATCATTATGAATGAAATGAACTACATTAGTTTACTCTTCATTCATAACGTCAAACTCATCGATAATTATGTACTAATCTATCTATATAATTAAGGTGCCTCATCCTTTCAATTAGGGAAGGACATCCAAACATTGCTGTCGTATACAAATGAAATACAGAGCCAGAAAAGGGATACGGTTTTATACGTACAAATTAAATTACAACAAAAACATAAAAAATGAAAGGTTTTTGCGTCACGAGCCCTTCCACTCGAGAGGGCTCAAAGGCGACGTTCGGATTCAAAGGAATTTTCCACCGATAGAAATGAATAGGGACTGTTCCGAAACACTTCCTCAATACAAAATAATGTGCCTAAGCTCTGTGATATCACGATTTCCTATGAGGACACAATGGACGATACGGTTCGTAGAATATTATTTATGTTTTTTTTTGATGTAGCTAACGATAAAGACAATCCCCCTTATTCATAAACGTCTCCTAACTTAGCAAACCGCTGAATATTGTTAGTCCCTTTCGGTCATGGACATATTGATAAAACTGAAAAGGACAAAAAAAACTTAACGTCTTGCTAAGTTAGGGGACGTTTATGTGTATATCCTGAGTTTTACTATTTAGATACATTTTTCGGATAAATTATTATGATAAAAATATTATGTATTTAAAAAAAAGTTTTTTTTTCTAATGTCCATATTAGATAACTTTAAAATAAATTCATTTTGAACATACCGTTTTTTACTAAGTACCGAACCCTACATTGAGCATGGCTCGACATGCTCTTGGCCCGTTTTTTTGTAATTATTAATTACATACTGTCTGTAGTTATTGAGAATGGATACGCTTTTTATTAAAACATATACGCATACGAGTAGAATATCGTTTCAACATCAGTAATGGACAAAAACCTAATGACGTACCTAAATTCATTCTTATTAAAAATGTATGCACTTGTATAGCAACATACAGTTTACATCCTCATGCTCTTAGGATTAACAGTGTAGCGTAAATTACTGCTGCATTGCTACTAAATATATTCAACGGTGTCACCACTCTAGTCGTATCTACTATACAAGGTGAAATTTTGATGGTTGTTCTCCGTTTGCGGGATTGTTCACTATCGTTTTCCAATTAGGTAAAAAAGATAAGTTTTTGTATCGCGTGATTTTTTTTTAATTTTTCGTTGTGGTATGACTTTTATATTAGCCGACGCTCCATAGAAAATCAATATTTTTTTGTGAGAAATAGTACATTACAAGTTGGTACCTATACCGGATTGGTAACGAGGCTGGGAATCCGTTTTGTCGCCGAGGCATGTATAGAGCTTTTCTCAAACATACAAAGAAATACAAAAAAAAATTACAATGTTGTCGAAAAGTTACTTTGCTGGCCTGAAAAGTGTTATGAAATTCCATTTCCATCCCAGTGAGTTACTGTGCCCTAACAGCGATACTTCCGAATCTATTTTAAGGAACGTAAAGACAATATTTCATTGCATGTTTGAGAAAAAAAATCGTCTTTTTTCTAACCGGAACACGATACTGAACATGTCCTTACACTTAAACGTATTTATTACTAAACAATTAGATTTCACCTTGTATGAATACGGTCGTAGGTATATGATAAATAGGTACGAGTATACAATGTTCTTACTAAGCTGTACCCCCGTCCCTGTCAGACAGGCAGGCAAATGGATCACAGGGGTAACGTTTTGAGTAACAAATTTTGCCTCGTCATTTGTTTTTGACACTTCCTTTGTTACCGCCCACAATGTTGTGTGCTCACGACAATAGATTTCGTTCCGCCTTTTCAATACAAACACAATGTGGATTAGGCGCCTTAATCGTTTAACAGAAACCGAATATTATTCCGAAGATAGTATACTTTTGGTTGCGTAATGACAAGTTCACGCTGCATTTAACATTCGTTTTTAGTGCACATAGTGCCTTTTTGAGGCTCTAGTGCGAGAAGTGTGTCCTTTTACGTCAGGTTCAAAACTTCGGAGGGCCGTCCGTCGTACGAGACATGTGCAAAAACGAAATTCGTAACTCGTGTCGATTTAAAACACTCCCTATCGGCCGTGTTTTAAAACATCGCCGCACTTCTGTCGTAATGTACTATTTTCTCATAAAGCAGTCCTACCCACACTATCCCACAGCCGGAGGAGTCTTGTGGTACACTTTACAGGAAAACTATCGCGCGTAAAGATTTGTTCTTTTATAGTAATTTTAATTCATATGTAGATGTCTTATCAACCGAAAAAAATTTTTTTTTTCACTGTTAAAAACTATTTGACGCCGGAAAAAAACAACTTTTATTTCTACTCATTGGATATACTACATACTACTAGAAATAGAAAAAAATATATTCGCAGCAAAAATTACAATACCTACACAGAAACGAAAACATACCTACAAATAAGAATTTTATGCTATAAAATGGTGATATCAAGGAAATACCGAAAGTATCGAGAATGGAAACTGTATTGATTGTGGCTTTTTTGTTTTAATTACCAGTAGGTATCAACTTTTTAACTATTTTTGAATACAATCGAACCAACCCACACACTGCTAAGTTTTTTCTAAGTCACTTTTCGAACGTATTGATAAGTAACGTCAATGCAGGTAAGACCGTCTATCAGGAAAGTCGGTCTACCAACTGATTCCCGCCGAACAGTATAAGACGCATTTATGACGGGCCTTCCTTATGAACAAAATACGTCATACGTTCGTCTTCCGGTCAATACGACGTAATATAATCGGTCGCTATAAACGGTTTCTAGTTTCTAGTGTATGCCGGATTTACCACCTTGACCTTAACCTTAAACACTCAAGTGAAACATTTTGTTCAGTGCACCAGAACTACGTGGGCCTGGACTACGCCCGCGAGCCGTTCCTGCTCAGCGTGGTGCAGGAGAGCTCCGCTGGCCTCATGCGGGCCATACTCTTCAACAAAAATGTGAATATTACTTTTATTTATTTTCGTATCGTCGGCTGACAAGCACAACTCACTATAAAAACTGTCACTACTCTTAGCTGCCTCTCAACAAGTACCTACTTGAAATAAAGCTCCTATCTCAGTTCTGATTCAATAAATGTCTGTATCGAATCAGAACTGAGATAGGAGCTTTATTTCAAGTAGGTACCTAGGACCTAGGTATTTGTTACTTAGTTTTGATTGTCAACCGACAGTATGAAGGCTTATCAATAATCTCGAGTACGTAATCATATCTTCACTTGTTTGTGTCTCTTCGGAATTACCACCAGTTATACATATGATGCTGATTGTAAAAAGTACATGTTTTGTGTGGAAATACTGGTTTCCAATATACCAATATACCTATAGTAAGCATCAAGTACTTACGAGTATAGTAGGCACAGCAGCCAAATTAGACGTATTGGAAGGGCTACTTTTGGGATTTTTTAAAATGGTAGAATTGAGTGGGATGAACAAAACGTCACTAAATAGTAAATTCCTATCTATTAGTACCTGGGCATTTTCGCGAGAAGAGATCCAAAAAAAATTTTTTTTAAGATAGGTAAATTTAATGTTTTTCCTACTCAGAATAACGAGTTCTTTCAATCTAGGAGAAAAAAAGTACAAGAAAAAAATGGTCTCACATTTTTCATATCATGCTCTCCACTTTGTAACCGCTGTACAAAGTGTTTGAAAAATGGTTACGTAATAGAAACACTTTGTTGGGACACTTTTTTTCTTCTAGTAGGATCGAAAGAGCTCGTGATTCTGAGCAGGGAAAACATAAAATTTACCTGTTTCAGAAAAATAAGTTTTTGGATCTCTTCTCGCGAAAATCTTTTCGATTTGCGACTGGATCTTTTCTTTGCCTTATCTTTTGCCAAATAAAGTGTGGCTTGTCATTGTCAGTTAACAAGTTTATTACTGGATTCGTTTTTCCCGTTTGCTAGTTAATACCGCTTGAATACTATAAATTTGCATTTCCAACTGCGGTTTTCATCAACTATAATTTTGTCGGTGGGATGCTGAACTGCGGTCAGCGCTCGTGGCCGCGCGTTTACGGCAAAGTAGGTTACGTCACTCAGTTGCGAGCTTACGGACAACAGTAGCCGTACCATGACTTTGGAAGTATCGGAAACGTTAGATTTTACTCGGTACTTAAAGCAGGCCATTGCGCTCGCTCCAATCATTATGTACTGTAAGTAAATAAGTAGGTAAGTCTTTCATTTATTGTAAACTGTGTAAAGTAAGGTTTTGAAATACAAAATAGTATCAACAGCTGGGGCCCGTTTCTCGAACTCTTGTGACTTGTAATACAATGTCATGAGGACTTGATAAGAGTTCTAAATTTTATTGATTTCGGTGCAGTAGAAGTGGTAGAAAAATCGATCACAAGATTTGAAGCATCGACGACAGTTGATACGTGAGTAGAGTAGTACAGTTGAAAAAGCTATATAGCTCTTTCAACTGTACTACTCTACAAAACAATGTAATATCTAATTAATTTGGTCCATCATTCATTACCATATCATCAGAAAACTCATTCAAAGTATAGTATACATTTTTAGTGAGAAATCTTTTCAAGTTTAACTTAAATTGCTTACCATCTCACATCTGCGAGGGCGACAGATTGCATTGCGTATCGAGTTTTATCATACCGGAATCAGAAGGGGATTCGAAAGTACTGTTGACACAACAAATAACACAACATTTACCAAGCAAAGAATTGTTTAAAAATGTAGTGAGTCATTAATTAATTTATTATCTGTAAGTCTCTGCACTTAAGCTATGAATATATCCAAGATTAACTTATACACTGTTGTGTTAACAGTACTTTCGAATCCCATTCTAATCGCGGTTTGATAATAAAACCTCGTATCCTCTATTTTCCGACTCATGGTACGGCTACAGTAGCTATAGGCTGGAAGCGGGCAGAATGCCACGAAACTGCGAACTGAAATACTGTGGCAAATTAAATGCATTTTCTTATTTCTACGGAAAATTTTGGCCCAATACGATTATGTAGCGATCTCTGTTGATAAAACTACGTCATTGGCTTTACTAAATCGATGTGTAAGGTATAGAAGTTACCTGTGCTATAAATATGTTCATTTATCATTTATTTATTTAAAATTAGCGCTAACAGATAAACCTTACACGCTAATGTATATCGACGTTCTCATTTGTTTTATATTCAAATATATATAATCGTTGTTAGCTCGTCTTCGGGCTACTTTTAAGTTATGTTGCGTTTAATCTTTGCGAAATAATCATATGAAACAACCTAAATGGCCGTTTTACTTTTAACATGACGGAAAAGTCAAAAATGTGTTAGTGTAACTAATGCAGGATTCATTGCAAGCAGATAATCTATAAATTTGTGGATAAGACTAAGTTTCTGTGTATAATACAGTAGCACAACAGTTTAAATTTCAAATATTTTTTGTTCATACAGGGTGCCCAAAAGATCTACATTCCGCCCAGCGCGTGGAACACGGATCCGAAGACAGAAGTGCGCACGCGGCCCACAGTCAAACAGATCCTATCGCAATTTCCGTGCATGGAGCGCGTAGATAAGTTGCCCAGAGAAGTAAGCCGAGAGGTAGGCAACATGCACTTATTTTTATGTCATTTTAATTTCTTTTGTTATTTTCATGCGATTTGACGCAGCGTGACCGTGACCGCATGTACAGTCGTAACAATCATCAGACTATGGTTGCATACAACTGAGTTACCATTATTTACCTTCTAAAGGTGCATTCAGACCAAAAGAGCATTCGCTGTTCTATCCCCCGCTCTACGAAATCAACCAATCACGTTTTGTGCAATGATCGAATTTCGTAGAGTAGGGGTTAGAATAGCGAATGTTCGTTTGGTCTGAATGCACTTTAACTCAGTCTAGATTAGGTATTTAGATACACATCTTCGACGCCCCACGCTCACGTTTATATGTAATCTACGACGATATCTAACTTGTGCGCGCAATGCGCCTAAAAGTTTTTAACGTAACCATACTGGCTCTGAAGAAGGGCACGTAGTAAAAATGGCTCTCGGTTGTAGGAACTACGAACGGTATCTGGCTAGCAAAGGGCTTTTCAAAATATTTAATGCCACAGTGTTTGAGAATGCACTCACCCATATCAAACAACGTTTGAAGACTTTGAAGCTAACTAGCGACACTTGCGGCCAGACAACGTGTCAAATGCAAATTATGCTTGCTCCGCGCACACTATAGTGAACTTACCTTGAGTTTATTGGCTGCAGTGCCTGTGTTAAGTCACTCACAATGTAATCCAGTCGGGCGTAGGTATATAGTGTTGTTTGGTGCTAACGAGATGCCACGGTAAACACTTGGTACGGGCACTGGCCTGTAAAGGTGAGGGTCGTGCAACAATCGGTACTCCAACTGTTTGATGTTAGGTGTTTACAAGGGGAATTTCGTAATACATACATTGAAGGGTTAAATATACTTAGATTCATATGGGCAAAGCAAGGCCATGTTAGATGCGCTAAGATGATCATCATGATATTATATTCTGGTCACGCTATGATGTCATTGATATCAGCTAAATTGCAGACACCAACTAAGGATGTAGATAACTGTACGAGTATGCTATCAACACAACAAAACAGATACACAGTACAGTATGCTTCAGTACAAAATTTTAAAATGACAATTACCACGCCCATTATTATCATTACAAAAAAAGTTATTTGAACCAGAAATACCTGATTTTGTTACTATCCTTTAAAGATATCGTGCGCTGAAGTGCAGAAAGACGTGCTTCTACTAGAAGAACAGGAAGGCTCGGTGAACTTCAAGATTGGAGTTATGTTCATGCGGCCCGGCCAGCGGACCGACGATGAGATGCTCTCCAACGGTTAGTATCGCCACTGTTCCCTTGTACATTTTGAATGGCAAGAACTCTTAAAGGTGTCGATTGCTGTTGTGCCGACCATGCCAGCAACAACCAAAGGAGACATGGTGCGTGCTTTTAAAGCGGTAAAATTTTGCTGCTTTCAGATAAGGTTTTTTATTCGGTGTACTTATAGGCTACTTACATATTCATGCAGGCGTCAAATATGAAAAATATGGTGTTTATTCGGCAAACCCTTGAAGGGTCTACCTCTTGATAACATTATTACCACAGACCAAGGTATAATCACCATCAGTCAAACATATGATCTATCGGATATGATGCATACCTTGGCGCCCCACCGAGTAGCAATTAGCTTGGCGGGTAATTAATATTGAAAAGAAGGTAAGAGTAGAGCATTGTGAGGGTATTTCGACTGCGGTTACAGAGTTCCAGAGACTTTCGACATTTGTGTCACTCCCGACCATACATGATACTAAAATAACTCCACTTGTATCGTTATATTTTTACACGTGACAAATTTCGCGTGTAAAGATACCTTTAAAATAAGTTCTACCTATGAATTTTAAATTATGAGACCACAAAACTGTTTGTTCGTCGTACTACGGAACAGCTACCTAAAAATTATTTTAAAATTTTATGAAGAACTAGACCAACACTCCTTTGCTGAATTTGTGCAACATAAAGTCGACTTCCACGCTATGAATACTTATATTTCCTCCTAAATTGCAAATTTCTCGACTAAGCCCCTTTTTACATTATCGAAAAATGCCTGAAAATACGACGGAATAAAAACTAAGCGCTTTTGTATTCTCCTGCCAAATTCAACTACACCCGTTGTTCATACAAAAGGACTTTTACTTTGTAACGAGAATACAGGCTTTTTTCTTTGACTTTTGCTTCCTTCCTTGCAACGACATTTTATAGGTTTTATTCTGATAAAAAAGATTTAAGTATAGGTACTCCGAAGTAGTTGAACATCAATTTGATTAATATCATTTTACGAAAAATCGAGTTATTAAAAAAGGCTCAGCCCGGCTGAGCCGATCTCATAGAAATAAATTACATTTGAATGGTCCCGATATATTCCAATCGATAAAATTACAATACGCTTACGATTCGAAGCCGACAGACTTAGAAAAACAGCACTGCTGGAAAAATATCTCAAACTCCGTTTGCTTCCAGAATTTGGCGATGACGCGTTCGACCGATTCATCGACCTTCTAGGGGACAGGATTCGATTAAAAGGCTGGAATCGATTCAGAGGCGGACTTGACGTTAAAGGTAAGCTTTCGATAATTTGAGTGCCGATTGAAACTGTTTAATAGACAAGTACTCGGAATTTCACGAAAACCGCGGGGTCCTATGTTTATTGTGAATTTAAATTTGAATCTTTAACAAAACCAGTGGATTTTCATGGATTTCAGTTCAAGATTCATTAAAACCCGTTGCTTTTGGAAAGTAGGTTGTTAATGTACGTAAGATGTCGGACGAGTCTTGCTGCCAAACGGCTTCACTCTTAGCACAAACTCAAGTACCTTATTCATACTAACTACGATATCCGACCTATTTGACCAGACATTGAAATTGACCTTGTAACTTCATCGCTTTTCGCCACATATTTTTGCTGCTTTATCCTGATCCGAATTAGCTGTCATAATTCCTTCGAAAACGTACATCTATACATTTTTTATCAACTGGCCTGTCTCCTCGCAGGTGATATGACGGGTCTGTACTCAGTGTATACGATGCACCACGGACACGAGATCATGTTCCACGTGTCCACGCTGCTCCCGCACTCCAAGGACAACAAGCAACAGGTTCGTTAAAGACTGCAGCCTACAAAAAAACTCCTTAGGGCTTTGATGCATTCCACGAAAGAGTCCAGCGACGATGTCCCGTGCAAACACGATTTTTTTCAAACTTGTGGTTTATCGAAGTTCTCTTTCGTTACCAGAGGAGTCAAAAATTGCTCAAAAAACTAATAACTCCGATGAAAACTGATTAGAGTGTCAGAGAAAAATCCTCGAAACTTGCGGATTTCAAAGGTCGCGGTAGTAGACCTGGGGGGTTAGGGCTCCAATTTCGAAATGGTATTTAACGGAAACCAAAAAAATATCCTGCACTCGTAGGCACAATACTCGGAGCTTCTAAATCACGATTTTGTTTATACAATACGTATAATTGGACACGAGGTATACTGTTCGTGCGAATGGGCATTAATGATATAATGGCTTCTAAATTACCAGCGATTGGTAAAAAGGTCACAGTTGTTTTGGAATTGTCGTACTTATGTTCACCATTATTCGGAACAATAGTCATGCTATTGTGTTTTACGCGGACTATCTAGTGATAGCTGGAAATTATGGAGCTAAAATAGGTACCTATTATTTGATTATGATAAATTATACAAGGGAATATACGGATCCATTTCCTCGTACTTTAATTTCCTCTTTTCTGCATGTAAGAGACAGATCATTAGTGAATAATGGTTACATCTAAAGGTAATAATGAGACCAAGGCCTGCTACCGTGAACACCAAAATTCGTAAATTTTAGGGATTTGTCTCTGTGGCTCCAACGAAGACGTCATTAGAGTGAAAGAACGGTAAGTTTGCTCGTCCGAGCGTCTGTCCGACTGTCTATCTGTTACCAGGGTCGCGTTTTATAAAATTACAATTTTGCTGTTTGCCTCTCTTTCTAGCCAATATGTGCGTGCGGTAGAGAGGCAAACAGCAAAAATGGTAAAATGTAACTTTATAAAACGCGACCCAGGTTGTATTTCGCAAATTATGTCAGTTTGGCAATTCAAAGTTTTGCCGCTTGATGCGTTGTATTAATAGCGTCAACAGATAGGTACCTGGTACGATTATGGTATAGTGCGACCTCACAAAAATCACATGGCAAGTGAGTCATACAGATTTTTTTGCATGAGTTAGGTCACAAAATGTTTCCTGTGGACATATAAAAATTAAGGGCACTAGAAACCAAATTTTCTTGTCGAAAGAATACAAACCGATAGGTGGCATCTGGTTCTTAAGAATTATATGTTCAAAACCTTGTATGTCCCAGAACTGTTAACTTTCGTTATGGCCACAAGAAAGACTCCCGTTTTCGCGATAGATGTGTGAACCAAGTACGAAAACGCTGAATTTGTTTTATTTTACAGCTGGAACGTAAACGCCACATCGGCAACGACATAGTGAACATAATTTTCGTCGACGAGAGGGCCCACGAGACGTTCAACCCGCAGTTCATAAAGAGTCACTTCACACGTATCCTTTTATCGATCGGAAACTTGGAATAACCCGTTACTTTTAAAAAATAAATGTATTTTTGTATTGTATTCTGGCCATTTTTCCGTAACTTGACATCAAAGTGCCTATTTTGCGTGGGCCCGACGCTGGCCCAGTACTTGTTAGGGAGTTCACATACACCCTTGAAATTCTTTGCAGGTGTATGCAGGTTTCCTCACGTTGTTTTCCTTCACCGTAAAGCACTTGTGAATATAAAATAATATTTCATACATATTTTCTTACAATTTTTTTTTGTTGTATATATTATGTATTAATCGCATATGTAATAAAATATTAGACATTTTTCTTTGCTCTACTAAAAATTACACAGATTCGTG
Organism: Thaumatotibia leucotreta; assembly: GCA_025490895.1. Classification (NCBI taxonomy): domain Eukaryota; kingdom Metazoa; phylum Arthropoda; class Insecta; order Lepidoptera; family Tortricidae; genus Thaumatotibia; species Thaumatotibia leucotreta. The sequence continues at coordinate 33,467 of JALPQI010005059.1, read as the reverse complement.
TAAAGTTCGACGTCACAGCGAGTGACATTTTTTAAGAGGTTTACTGGTTGCAAAGAAAAATTCGATATTGTATATTACTGCTCCAGCTATTAGGTACTTATCCAGCTGAATAATAATCAAAGTACGTACCTATTGCTATTATCACGAAATAAAGTAAATATGAATAAATTAAATATCATAGAGTGAGGTCTTATAGAGCTATTATTTGGTGACACTCATGACTTGTGTAAGGGCATTGGACTATGAAGGTTATGAGATCATTTTTTATCTTTTAAAAAATAAAGCGCAACACAGATCGCTCTCTTACGAAATCCTTCATTTCAAGTGTCAGACACTCAGGGCTCGAATAAAAAAATAAACGCTCTTATTTGCGCCATCCGACGCTTTGGGGTGTCTTTATTTTCATAATGGCGGACGGTGGAGACTGACCTAACGAAAACGTTTTCCTTATAGCGCCCGATCATTATCATTAATGATACAGAAACCGTTATATTCCAATCTATTTCAAACACTAAATTGCAACGATGTATTTTGCGACTAAAGTTATATGCCGTGATTATTTGTATTTTTGAGATTTAAAAAACTGGTATGGCGTACGAAATGACAAAATTTCACTCCCAGCTTTACTGTGATCAAAATTGTTCATAAGCTTAAATTGTCGCTTCACATTTCCAATACATCATAGGTAGATTGATTATAGTCCAGCAAACCAATTTAGTCAGCAATAAAATTGCGAAATTAAAATTATCTTCGTCCATCCATCACATTTAGGCACCTAAAGGCTACAATTTTTTAAAACCAATTGACAGATTTATAAAGGCCAAAAATATCTGCTAGCTATGTATATTAATATCATCATCAGCCTTTCTCAATTTCTGTGGTGGACGTAGACCTCTCCTATTAACTATGCGTATAGACGCATTAGGAGGTAAATGGCCATAATCGTCACGCTGGGCAAGCGGATTGGCAATCGTAGTAACGTGCCCACTATGTTAACGCTACTATGTGTGGTCTAGCCCAAAAACCTACATCCCAACATTTTATTTGCAAAATCTATGAACACAGTAATTTGCCTATAGCTGCTCAGATATTTTCGCCGTGGTGTCCGAGATCCCTGAGGGGTACAAGCTGAGCATCTTTAGCGACGACTGCGTGCCCCCGTTTGGGCCCTCACTACCATGCCCCCCGATCTTCTTCGACCCTAACCTGTTCAGAGACTACTTGTTGGTGAGTTTACACGTGACAATAATAGTTATTTATGTGGGCATAATGAGTGACATTACACACGTTGTTGATAACTTAAACTATTTCACATTGAGAAATATAGCTCGTTTTGATACATAACTATAAATTAATGTTCAAATAACTCATAATTTAAGATTTTTTTTTGCTATTTCTTGGTTGTCCCCATAGTGAAAGTTGCTGGGCGTGACCGTCCCTAGTACCCTGTTCACTCTTGCTACACGTCTCAGATACCCTGTATAGATTATAGATGTGTACGCTATGAACAAATAAAACATGGACGCCGCACGCCATACTAAATTGCCTTTCGAAAACGGTCCTGAAATTTAGTTGACAAGTGTCACCCCCTTTCAATATCAACCTATAAAAACTTAAACCGCCATTTAAAAATAGTTGTGATTGGTCCATCAAAGTTTTGATTGGCTATATTCTATAAACATTAATTTGTCAAAGATGTTACGCCGAAATATGCGCGGTGTTAAGAAAACGATATTGTCCTGCCCATCTTGGCACAATTTAGCAACTGTTCTTGGGGGCATTTTTGAGCTGGCGTTAGACGTCCATGATATACTTATATGTATGGTCGCAATTCGTACGTTTTTAAGTTGTAAGTAATAGTGTGAAAATAACTTAACAAACTATAATTGGAAATCGAAACTCCTTAACTGACCTAATTAGAATGAAACCTATTCAGAAGAAATTAAATTAGTTTGCAAGAACCTTTCATTAAGGAGGATCGTATTTATTTACAGTTTGAGCTGGTGTTGTTGTTAGGAAGTTGAATGAATGTTTGTGAGAGGACAAACTTTGAAACCCTACTTAATGCCACAGACGAATGTTTCCCAGTACCTCCTACAACGATAGTACTTATAATAATCCTTGGAATACAACTTTCACGCTTCAACGAATTAATTAGGTAAATGACTTTAGCACTTCACACCGTGACAACAATATACCCAATTTATACTACGAAATTGAAGGCAATAAAATTAAATTATTAAAACGAATAGGTTTTTCATAAATATCTCTTGCTGAAAAATCTATCGCAAAATAAATTTAAACCGCAATAATACGACTACGATATTCCATTAAAAGCTATTGAAATTAATATTATTTTAACACATCGGCGGTCATTACGCTGGCAACCATGCTACAGTGTGTTAAGGTTCAAATCCAAATCGTATTTATTGAGCCGTATACATCGTCCATTAAATACAAAAGCGACACAACTCAAAAACCGTGAAAAATTATTTTATTGCAAAAACGACATTATCAGCACTAATATTTTACGTGACACTAAGACACCTGTCGATTTGACGTTAGTAAGTATCAAAATTATGCAGGTGCCCTTTTTGCACTATCGCTCTTTCGAAACTTATTTCAGTGCTAAACTGCCATTTTGTCAGTTGCGACTCGACTGTCGACCAAAACACACGACATTTTTGTGAAAAAGTGCCATGAAACGAAAAAATAAGTGATTACGTTAAAAAATATGTAAGCAAAGGTGCCATATTTATAGATGTGGCCGTTTTGAATAAAATAAATACGTAAATATTATGTTTCTTTATATAAAAAGGAGTCGCAAAACGGAATGTGGCAGCTTTAATTTTAAAATATCCTCTTAAATTTGATTTTTCATTCATCAAAACTGCCGTATTAGGATTTGCAACCTTTTTGAATAAAAAAAATATTCGAATGCATCAATCACAGGTGTGCATATTTATACATGATGCTGTTTTGAATAAAGTAAATATGTATGGTTTAGATTTCTTTATAAACAAAGGAGCCGCAATACGGAATGTTGAATTAAAAACAAAACATTTTTGCATTTACAACCGTTTTTGATTCAGTATATTATAATATTAAAATCCATAAATGTACCAGATTGAATAATTGAGTATCTTTTGCATGAAATCTTAAAAAATACAATACATCTTATAAAAACAGTAATTGTAAAACGTGGTACTTTGTATTGTGTTCGTTTTACTTAAAAGTATATTAGAGATTGTGTGGAAGATGACTGTGAATTGTGTGTACCTATAATTGCGACTACGAAGAAACAATAATGGCATAAACTTCGGATTATTAAGTATTTGTCATATTTTCCTATTATATTATTTGTATACAATACAAGTAAAACAAACAAAGATCTAACCCCGGTGTATGTTTTAACGAATCTAAAAACTTATATTAGTAATTTTTAGTTTTTCACTTTTGGGACTGCCAACATAGGGATGATGACTGTATTTATTTATTTTTTTTTTTAATGAATAAATGTTTTCTTCATATAAAATCAGTCCACAAATAACAACTTAAGACTAAGCTTAAGCCTAATCAAAAAGTCCCCCACGAGTCGTCCCTGGTGCAAAGGTATAAAGGTATTTAAAATAAATTATTAGACATTATGCATGGCATCATACACGAATAAATTATTACTAAGATATAGACTACAGTCATTATTGTACAGAACTTTTATTTAATATAAGTGTAGTATACAAACGTGACGTTACTTTTGTGTATTTCATGTAAATCTTTCAAAAATCGAAAAAAGATGTTGACTTGACTTGACAGTCATCATGCCTATTGCTTCACTACATAGGTAGTACCCAAGTACTTTAGCGCTTGTACAATGCAAGCATTGCACATCTCTCGCGTCAGCATTAAATATAATTGCTGTATCCACGATTACGCCGACTTAATACATTTACTATAATTATTTAGTTAGTTAACGTTTATACGTGCTCGTAGCTACTACTCTTTATACCTTGGTTTACAATAAATCATACACACAGATCAGTGTTTCTATCAAATCAACCATCAAGAATTATATCAGTCAGATGTGCGACTCGTACAGCGCTAAACTGTCATGTCGTCTAGAAAAAAAATTGTTACATTATTACTAATTATAAGTAGATTTTTAGGAAAGACTATTATCTCTGCAATTAAATATTGAAAGATATACTTTTGTATCGGTAAAAATTAAGTTCTTGCATCAATTCTAATGAAAAAACTAGTAAACCGTCAAAACATATCAATTTGGATCATTTAGTATGGGATCATAGTAACCACCACACAAATGTCAAATACAATACACACATAGAAAAAACAAATAATGAAAGATGTACTTAACCGATTTTTATTATTTACGTGCTTTTAGGTGGGCTATTTCCAGTTTATAGTAAAAATAAGTTGTATCATAGTATTAATTCCATTCTCAACAATATAACTTTGATCGCGTTGTATTTATTTTATATTTATTAACTAAAAGTACCACATTTTTTTCTATAGCAGGTTGATTCTTGAAGAAAACCGATAATTACATCTGAATTTTAAACTAGTACGTCCGTTAAATTCATCAAAATATGTAACCAAAGTTAAAATTAATCAAAGTAACCCCGGTTTACGGTACCTATAAACATGTTTTGACAATATGTAAGTAAAGAAACAGTAAAAAAAAGTTTTGTCTGGTTCAGTTTTGTTAAAAAAACAGTATTTCTATGTTTAAGACATGATTTTATGCATGATTTAAATGAAATAACTGCTTATTTTTTTGTATTTGTGGCCTTTCATGGAAAAAAAAAATCAGAGTTAATGTTATTTTTTTATGCAAAACGGACGTATACGCTCATAAAAGCTTGCACAGCACATAGTACTTTCTAATAACCAAACACATCAAAAGAGGGTTAAAATACCTACAAATTGATATATAACATATATAATATTAATGCTGTAAAAAAATTTTGTGAACAAAAAACGAATACAAAATCTTTAAACAGCTCCCCTGTAAAAAGTATTTTTTTGACATGTGTCGCTTTTGTATTTAATGGACGACATATACTATGTAGTTGGGTAGGTGAAATATGATGTTCCACTTACGCCAGAGCGAATTTTAGCCTGGTAAAATATATGAAGCGTTTCAATTGCCCCTTTTTTCACTTACCCAACTTTACTTGAAGACATATTAGGAATGTGTTAAGTTCCTTTGTCATTAATGTTTTTTCTTTAGGTGAAAATGATGAACGGGGAGAAATCAGCGTTCCAAACGCCAATCTTCACGCAGAAGCGTCAACGCACACTGGACACACTCATCAAAGATATCTATACAGAGCACTGCACGGATCATAAAGTGGTAAGCGACGAATTTTATACTGGTAACAAAATTAGCTAGCAGGTGTTAAGAGCCCGGTATAGATTTGAAAGTGAAAATCGTTAAAAAATATTAACGGTACCTATAAGGTAACGGTATATACCGGTAAGTTGCAATTGTTAAGATAATATGAACTGGTATTATGTACAAAATAGTATCTACATTACGACACAAGTGCGAAAAACATGAAATTTCGTTTTTGCATGTGTTTCGTACGACGTTTTTTAGTGCAGATGGCCCTCCGAAGTTTTGGACCTGACGTAGAATGACACACTTCTCAAAATAGTTTTGCAAAAATTAAAATATTTGAGAAGCAATTATAGCTAAGTGTAAGTACACAAAAAAAATCTTCAACAGGTTTTTTTAACATAAATATTGAGGCAATTCTATAGTATACCTAATACTGTTGGTACATTATATTTGATTAACATGACTCGACCTCTGATATTGCAGTAGTCATACCATGAGTTGTCAAGTTATTGTTACGTTAGGTTTATTCGATAAGTACGTAAAGCATTCTATCGCGCTCGCACTTTACACACATTCATTGTAGCGAGTTCGATGGCCTGCTTGACGTGTCGAGTAAACCCAAACGCAACAGTTACTTGCCAACTCATGGCACGGCTACAGATAAATGTAGGCACAGCTGCAAACGTACCCTCTTATTCATAAACGTCTCCTAACTTAAAAAGCCGCCAAGTATTGTTTGTCCCTTCCGCTCCTATGGACATATTGATAAGACTGAAAGGAACCAACAAGACTTAACGGCTTGCTAAGTTAGCAGACGTTTATGAATAAGGGGGGTAATATCTATGTTTATGTCAACAGCCGATGCTGTCACGGCGCGCGTTGTCCGACGTATGGTCAGGCAATAGCCAGAGTGCGGGCGCCGCGCGCACCGAGCGCTTCCTCCACATCGGACAAGCCATCAAACTGGACGCCGTACTGCGAGGCGACGCACCTACTAGCCTTGCCTCGTCCGGCCAGGTCCCACGTAAGTTACTTGTGAACACGTATTTATGCTATGTGGCGTACTGATGAAAACTTGAATGCTTGTTGCACATCGAATAAACCATCAAACTGGATGTCGTGGAGTGATGCACCTACTAGGTTTGCTTCCGGCCAGGTTCCTTGTAAGTTACTTGTGAACACGTATTCATGCAAGGTGGCGTTGTACTGATGAAAAGTCGCTTAAAATGCTTGCTGCATGTCGGACAAGCCATCAAAATGGACGCCGTACTGCAGGGGTGACGCACCTACCAGCCTTGCCTCGTCCGGCCAGGTCCCACGTAAGTTACCTGTGAACACGTATTTTATGCTATGTGGCGTACTGATGGAAACTCGCTGCTTGCTGCACATGAAATATGCCATCAAACTGGACGCCGTGCTGCGTTATGACATGAAACGCCTCCCAACCTTGCCTCTTCGTATCAGGTCAAACGGTAGTTACTCGTACAGATATGAATTAATCCAAGGCAGCAAGTGTTGTGGTGATCAAGATCTTGTTTCACATCGGACAAGCCATCAAACTAGACGCAGCCACCAGCCACGCCTTCTTCTGTTTCTCCTGGGATGTAAGTAACATGTACGAATACACATAAGGCAGATGTGCAGTCCTTATAGTCGACATTCTCCCTATGTGTTCGCCTTCAACGTTAACTGACTAACAGTAAACAGCGGCAGGGTGTAGACAAGTGAATATTATATATATGTAATAATAATAGTAAGCTACCTATTTATAGCTCCCATATGGTCCCTTACGCTGATAACGCGACAAATCCACATAACATAAACTTTTATTGTTGAAAATGCGAACGTCAAACTCCCTTAATCTAGCAAATAGCGAACCCTTATCGACGTTAGCCAGGTGCTGAAAGTTGTAAGCGATTAAGACTTAAATATGTACATGCTGATGTGTTTGTGATGTTTTGAGAGTTTAGCGATTATGCTTACCCAAAATATCTCCCGTACCGATTTCCATACCGACATATTAAATTGATTAAAAGGGCACCCACGTTTTGAAAGTCAAATGTATAACGTTGTTAGATGTGTTTTGTAGGTCGAATGCTAAATACTCGAATCGTATCGATGAGGGACTTCGAAAGTGTTAGTAATCCCTTTTTTATACATCTAACGTAGCTCGTTCGCCCATAGCAAGCTGAAAGCAGAGTTGTCAATATTGTTACCCGTAATACACTAGATTTTTAATAACTCGTCTACTTATATGATTTGAAGAAGTGATTTGGCTTATGATTGCAAAAAACTGTATTGAGTTGTAAAGCCTCGCAAATCTTTAAACTTTAAGCGTTTTGTTGCAACACTACTTTCAAAGAATATGGAGATACAACTTTGTCTTAAAAGGACAGCTTCAAACTACTTAGACTTATACTTTCGTACTTACTGTTAGCCGTGTTTTACATAGATCGACGGAAATTAATCCACATATAAATAAAATGTGAAAATGTGACAAGCTTACTGCTACTGCAAAAACAAATAAACTAATGGAATGAAAGGAGATTAAAGTAGTTACGTGATTTCCTTCTTTATTATGTCTGTCTAGTCAGTAGTAGAACTAGAACAAAAAACCGGCCAAGAGCATGTTTATCGGGCCATGCTCAGTGTAGGGTTCCTTAACTATTCAAAAACAGCTGCGGCGATTATGTTCAAAGTAGTTTGATTTTAAAGTACTAAAAGCCCAAATACTTTTTTGTTTTTCATATTTTTCGGACCCAAGAATCAAAAGTTAAAGTGACACTTTTTTTTTAAAGTCTTGATTCTTTTTAAAATATATATTCAACGATACCACACACTATAGTATGGATTTTAGTAACTTAAAAAAATCACTCGCACTTTATGTGTATAGTAAACAACGTAGAAAAATCTGTAGTTTATTCTTTATTCTGCCATTTCGTCGGCGTGATTAATATGAATATTTAGGTATACGAAATTGCAAATTTATAGTACTAACGGTGACTGAGCTGTGCTGCGGACAGGGAGACGAATGGATTGATATATGTAGTCAGCAAAAGTATAAGGGTTCCTAGTTTACTATGGAACCCTAAAATGGAGAGTGTCGAGCAGAGAGCGGACAAAAACGGGCAGCGGCGGGACTAAATTACCAGTAGCCGTACCATGATATCGGTTACGTTAGGTTTTACTCGATACGTAACGCATTCTGTCGCGCTCGCACTGATGTATTGGAGTGAGCGTGAAGGTTAGCTTTACGTACCCAGTGTAAAACCTAGCGTATCCATACTTGACAACTCATGGTACGGCTACAGTGATTAACTAATAGGCGGGAGGGATGTCACGATCCGTATTTGGAACGCGAGTATATTATGCGATTCCACCAGAGATGTGCGAGGATGTGTTTCCATAAAAATTACACCTCGCTCGAGTCATTAATAGGTGTCATTTGTATAAAATTTGTATAAACACATCCTCGCACATCTCTGACGGAAACGCAGCCTTAATGGTAAAATTACGTTACATAGGTTAAAATGTAGTAATAGTAAACTTTCGGTTGGGTTCCCGATTTAAGTCTACATTTCCCTAAAGCTAATTTAATAATAAATAATAAATTTGGAGATTACTGTGTAAAAAACCATGAGAAAAAGATTTTGCAATCTGTGTCTATAGTTTAGAACTATAAATTGTCAGTAACACTTTCCTATTACACCTCAGTAAGTAGAGCTACTATCTAGAGCACGCTGCTGTAAGGGTACAACAGAAGCAATCTTTTTGGCCTTTCGGAATCAAAGTAAATTATATAAAGTTACTTCTCAATAATTTATTAATATTAGGCTGGTATAGAAGACACTAATATTTACCTACATTTTGTGTCTAACAGTCTTGCCGCGTAGCATTGCTATGCTACGATAACATCGTGTAGCAGCGCTACGACAACTCGTTCGATTTTAATTCACAGTACCAAGCATTCCATTACTAACACAATGCATTTTTTTAAATATAAAAGGCATATTTAAATGGAAAGCAATTTACAAATATTATACCTGCCTCAAACTCGAATTGTAACAGAATGAAACTACTATAAAAGCTACATTTTACACATTTGGATATATCCGCGATGTCTTATCTTATATCTTATCCCAGCACATAAACAATTTTATATTTAAAAAACCTAACTAAACCAAGTGTATTCCCAACAACATCCGCTTCACTAATGAAATTGCTGCCAATTGCTCTATCACGGAGTTACGGACTCCATCAATAGAAGGATTAGCTTTGAACTGCTGAAATTTCCGGTTTGAGTTTACAAAGAGGAAGAGCAAGTCGTTGATTGCATCGGTCAGTCCTCAACAAAATCGTATTAGAGCGATGCTCGACATTGTCACCAGTAAGGTGGAAGTACTAGTACCCGACACTGTACCAATACTCGTCATTATAGCTTGAGTTGCCATCGATAAGATAAAATCAACTATTAGGCCATTTAAACGATGATTATAATTCATTAATGTATGTACCTTTAATACTTCATATCCCAAGTTTAAAATAATTAACTTATATTTTCTTCGGTTACCGCGAGGATTACACATATATTAAAACTCACGTATATTAACTAATTTTAACTTCATTCCGACGTTTCGAACACTTTACAAGGTTCGAGGTCTGCTAAGTGTAAAGTGTTCGAAACGTCGGAATGAGGTTAAAATTAGTTAATAGGTATACGCGAGTTTATCCGTTTTCATAGTTTTATTTCATAATTAACTTATATCTAAATTATTTGCATAATTTTAAGACAGGCTGCCGTTTATTAGGACTCAGTGTTAATATTTCCAATGTCCCAATATGTGACATTGAAACTTGAACTGAAGTGTCATCTATTGGGACTGCCAGTAAAAGCACCTGACGCTTACTCATACAATGGAGTTGACTAAGAAAATTTGCAATTTTGACTAATTTTGATATTGTCACACTATAAAATAAATACTATTTAACAAACACCTCTTCCAAAACACATGACAATACTTCATGTCGATTTATATATGAGCAAAATATCGTGATTCAAATAAACATTCTCTGTTGACATGTTGCGCACTAGTACTTCCACCTTATATTGATTACAGTACGAGCATCATTAAAGCGACAGTGCGGGGCCTGCGCGCAAATGGTCCAATCATTAATTAAAGCTGTAACAATCTTTGGGTGTGTGCCATGATAATATATTATTATGTCAGTATAGACAAATACTGGACCACCAATAATTGCTTGATAATTCCAAAACTCGCTTTTTTTCAGAGATATTAGGCCAAGCGAGCAATTACTCGTTTGGTGAACCGCTACAGCGTGAAGGCTATTAAAACCGCGGAATATTTAACCCGTTAAATAAATATTGTATTTTATTGCATTACGTAGTAAAAAAAAAAATAAAAAAATGTGTAATAGGATAGTCATGTTTATAACAAGTGCTCCATAAATTTTTAAATGCTTAAATAAGAGAACAATACCATAACAATAAGCTTTGTCCATAAACCAAAAACGAAAGGAGTTTTGAAGATAATAGAACATCGTTTACGACACTTTGAGTATTAGGTAGACCGCAAGTACGAAAACTGTATGCCGAGATAACTGCTTGGCAACCAACTCTGTGGCTTGCCAACTTTGGTGTATAGTTGCCGATTTCTAAGAATGAACATTTGATAGTTTAGATATGAGCCTTTTATAATATATGGGTTAGTAGCAGTAGGTTTCAAACTCGTCTAAAGAGCTGCTCGTCGAAGTCGCAGGTGGTCTAAATACGCACTCGGTCAATGAATACGGGTCAGGTGGTTTTTAAGGTTTTTTTCATAGAAAATAATGCCAACATGGAGATTTCAAATATTTTTTCAAAATATTTACAGTGTAGGTAAAACCTATTTTTAAATCAGGTTGAATTGTAATTTCCCTAAATTTATAAATAAATCCAAAAAAACTTTAAAATTGTCGTTAGATCAGTTTGTATAGACAAAAATGTAGACAGTTTAAGAAAACCACCTAAAATGTATGGTAATACGAGTGTTTTAATCATGAGTTGCTATTTTTATATCTCTACGGAGTCATCTGACGATAAAGTTCCGTGTTTTTCGGATCGGGTGAAAACTTCAGGGAAATTCTAATACAATCTGATGTTGAAAACGGTTCCACTTGTATTATAAATATTTGTAATCAGCATGTATCTAGTATTTTCTATGAAAAAATCCACCTGACGCGTACCTATTCATTGACCTCGAGTGTAACACCTGAAGTTATATTAGCTTTGTTATCATCTAAAAAACTTTATCTAAAGTCCAAATAATATAATTCAATTATTAAAACGTGTTGCGATATTCGAACAGTGAACTTTATTTGTCACTGTGCGCTGCGGTCGGTATTTAGGTCATATAATTAATAGCCTTTAGTGCATAGTAACTGAATTACCTAGCACTGACTAGGTTAAATGGTACGGAATTCAGTATGTGCAACAGCATTTATGCATACCATATACTGAATATCACACAGTGCATGTTCATTTGCTTTGTTGTATTTAGGTATGCGTGCTGTATATTATTGGTGTCTTATTGACATTGTTAGTAATATTGAAGGTACACGGAATATGCTATGCGAATATATGAATATGTTAGATTTATTTTATGCATACCTAGCAAACCTAGGTCTCGCAATGTAGAGAGAGATGAATGGAAATAATTAATAATTATGAACTAATATAAATGTATATATCTGTCCAACGAACATCAGTAGAAAAAGACGGCGTCTAAAATGCAATGCCTTTTTTCACTGGCAAGGTGGTTGGCCAAATTATAGTTGTAGTTTCCATTTACGATTGACTAGCCCCAATATTAAAGCTATAGATAAAACACTTGAACAAAATGACTTGGTATATGTAGTAGAAACATGTTTGTATGCAATATTTGAATAAAATCTTAACCGCCAAATGATTGATTCTTTACACTATTACATACATAAACAGGTCATTTTCCTAAGTTTTTCACCTAATTTCAATAACTACTTGGTCAATGTGTTGACTAATGCGTATCTCTACTGTGCGATACCTATAATTACAGATTCAAAGACAGTGAATACATACTAAAAATTTCAAGCAAAACAAAACTGTGAAGTATAATATAAACCACCGGTTTCAAGCGCGAAGCTGTCAAAATTCGTTACCGACTTAGCGTCTGTTCGGAAAGAATTGAATGAGGGCAGAAGATATTTTTGCAAGGCATCGAAGGAAAGGATAAAATGAGATTAGATCTACGACACAATTAACAATTAGTACTGTCAGTGTAACAAAAATGATATATTGGCCCTATAACTCTTTTCGAACAGACTCTATGGAACGATTGCAAAAAAAAATGCCTTTAATGAAAACAAAAATTAACATCATGATTTTTGTGTTACGAAGTTAAATTTTGTGTCACAACTTTCGGCACTGAAAAAGGGTGACAAATTTAAATTTTCTAAGAGCGATCAGAAATACGAACCTATATCTAGTAAATTTGCCCCTTTTTATTACTGCCGAAGATTGTTGGACAGAGTATAACATAATTTTTATGACAAACTTTCGTAACACTTTTGACGCGATCGTGGTTTTTGTTATGATTGCAATTGTCCCCTATAATCATTGACCAGTACCTAATGCCAACATTGAGATACCACATTTTGTTAAACAGCATATTTTGTATATTTAGCCAAAAACTTTGATTCTTCCCAAGTCCATTAGAAAATGTCTGGTTTTAAGTTGGCAACACTGAGACAAACAATCGAAATAACCACGCGCATCGCATCACGTCACATGCTTCATTTACTTTGTCCGTCTACGTATAACTTACGCAAGCTTGTATGAACCTTAAATTTTAACTAGCAACAAACCTAAACTCAATTGCGCAATGTTTCTTTTGCAGTGGCACCGTTAAGTAAGGTCCGAGCTTGCAAAAGTTATGCCTAATGTGACGGAACCGGAGTCCTAGCGAGGCTGGGCCGCTGCGCTAGGGATACTTACTTGGGTAAATAGCCGTGCGAATGTCAGCCATAGCGAAATCTGGGTCATACATGATTTGTGGCATTCTGTTCGGGGATTCAGTCAGCAACCGCATTTTCAGCATGCCGAATTAAACCATAATCCTGAAAGTATTACTTCACTTTATTTGAAGTGGCCAGATTGACGTGACCGAATGGCTACATAAGGTTCGTGTCTCCTATACAGCGCCGAACTCGGCATACAGCGCTTTCCTGAAATAAGATATGTTTATACCTAGATATATTTCTAGCAGGAATTGTTCTCGATAAATCTTCTAGTAGACGATAAATAATTTTGATAAATGCGCAGTAACTTAGAGGTAAACTACAAGAATGCTAATCATAATATTCAAAAAGTTACATTATTTTTCTTATACCTTGCATTTTGTGCCCATTCATAAAACGAAGACAAATAAGAAATACTTTATTGCCATAGGCAATTTCATATGAAATACCTGTATTTACTAAAACGTAGAATGGATGGTGGTATTTCTTGGTTACCTGACTTTTCGAAGTTAGCATCTTTATGAGAATAGGGTGTACTCATTGATAACAGTTTTGTCGATGTTTGATTTCCTGCTAGAAAAATATCTAGGTATAGTTAAAACTAGGTTCTATAGCAAACCGCTGTACTGCGTCGGATAGGAGACCACCGTGGTTAGCCAAGATACCAACCGCTAACGCTCAGGCACGAACGAAACTGTCTTTATCGCACTAATACATAAAAGTGACAGAGAAAGAAAACTACGGTACGTTACTGAGCGTTAACGATTGGTCCCGACAGTCCTGGCACTGCTAATGGGTTCTACATTGATCTATATTCGTCGTCATTTAATAACAAGTATGATTAAAGCATTTGTTTTTGAAAGGTAATTGTACAACCATTTCTGTTAAATAAGTTGGACTAAAATTGGTGGAAGTCAGCGATAAGTACCTAAGCTAGGTACTCGTACTCGTACCTATCCACTACTGATAGTGATTACACCATGTAACAAACCCATTGCAAATTTTACATGTTAAAAGCGGAAGTCTCTTTCAAGCAATATGTTTTGAAAAAGGTCTCCCGTTTGTAATTTAATTGTGAAAGGTTTTATATGCAATAGGATTCCTTGAGTTTACTTTTTCTGTTCTAAAAAGTTAAAGACTGGTAAAACAATTATGTAGGTACCTATCCCTAATTTACACACAGGCCCAAACTACGAAGGCGGAGTGGGCGGCAAAATATTACAGATTTAATTAAAAAGCAGACAGATTTCTACATAATTAGGGTACATACTTACTTTGGGTACATCCATTTTCGTGAATTGGTATAGAAACGGGTTAGCTGATATGTACTTAGTACTAAATTTTCAGATCTGAAGGCTCTTGAAGCTGTGACTTCAATTTCTAAAATATTCAATTATTTTTCAGTTATATGAAGCTGCACCATTTCAAGACTAATGTAAATAATTTAACTGAAAAAGGAATGGGTACCTGCCTTTTTTCCGTTGATCTAAAAGCATGAAAGCTAAGTAGCAATGTCTTACTAGTACCTACTGGCAAAATACGAGTAAGAAATCCGAAAACCTTGAAAGTTTTGACGTTAACAATATTATTTTCGTTTTATAAAGCAGTCTTACTTATGGCACAAGTAAAAGAAAAACTGAAACAGATCATGTGCAACAATGGCGATTGCATGAAATCCTCGGCGTTATATTGCGTATTCCGAATAAATATTCTCTTTTAGCAATAACAGTTTCTCGAATTGCACGCCTCAGTTATTTTTTGGTGTAAAACAAATATGCATCGGTTTTAAAATTGAGAGAGGATTTACGAATGTAAATAATAACTGATGTTTGCCCATGAGAGATGAAAATCAATGTTGTTGCAGCGAACGGAGGAAGCACTTCTTGTTTAATTTCATGTACCTATCGAATGCATGAGTAATTTATAAAAAGTGTGACTAGGGCATTCTTCTTTTCACCGAAATTTGCTTGTTCCTTCATTTCATAGTCGGGTTACAAAATTATGTATATATTTTAGTGCATACACACGGGTCTGGAATTTATTGGACTTAATAATAATGAAAATATTTGTGAATCAATGTCTTTTACCTAATGTGTCCTCGCCGAAAAGATCCACCATGGCTCAATGTTTTAGAAAACTAAACAAAACAAAAGAAACGTGAATTATTTATGTTCTCTCAAACATTTTTAAAATTGTATTAACATTTTCCTACCGTCTTTTATTTTGATATTAGATAATAATATACTAAGATACGCAAAATCAAGAAAATAATCAATGTATTGTCGGTGAAAAAGAAGAACCCTTTAATATCCCGAGGGATTATGCATTAGGTACATTTTACAAGTCATAACCCAAGAGGAAGGCTCTTAAATTTTTATAAGAAAATAATTTGGGTAGGTATTATTCAAGTTTTGCCGTGTGGTGACGGCAGTAAGAATACATTTGTCACCACCCCAAATCCTCCTGCGGGTGTAGTAAGAGTCGACTAAGGGATTGAAGTATCACTTGCCATTATTTGATAAAACATTATAATAAATAAATAATAATAATAAATATCTTGGGACATCTTACACAAATCGACCTAGTCCCACGGTAAGCTCAATTAAGGCTTTTGATGTGGGTACCAGGCGACGATATAGGTATATAATAGATAGATACATATAGATACTTATGACCAAGGAACAAACATTTGTGATAAATAAATACACAAAGAATGCCCTTGCCGGGATTCGAACCCGGAACCTTCAGCTTCGTAGGCAGGGCCACTACCAACTAGGCTACGGAGGCTGACAAATTATGACGTTAAATTTTATTTTCATTAAAGGCCTTTTATTATGTAAAATTGTTTGCAATGACCCTATTGGTGGCTGATATCGATCTTCTCTCGTGCCCCATCTAGTAACCTGAATGATCTATGATTAAACACAAGAAACTACTAAGCATTCCATTACGTCGCTTGATTAGACAAGATATCATGTTCAAGATCGACAATAGACAATCTATTGCTCTATCGCAAACATCTCACAGAAAACACGATCAGACGGAAAATAGCGCGATATTAAATTACACAGGCAACAGGTACAGTCGCCTACAATAATGTGTATCTATCCATTATAGCGACGGTTGACAAGCAAAACTCAATATGTAACAAATACCTACTAGAAATAAAGCTCGTATCTCAGTTCAGATTTAATACTCACGTACGAGGTTCTTAAGAGTAGTGGCAATTTTATAGTGAGTCTTGGTTGGCAGCCGGCGATATGTACCTATTTATTTAATGAATAATGACATAAGCTTGGCGAATGCATTTTTACTCCATTTTATACGCTTGATTTAAAATATCTGCTTATTTTTAAATAGAATCTTTCGATCGAAATATTACTCGTAAATACTATAATGTAATATTAGTGTTAGAATATCGTTAAGTATTTATAATTAAAGAAAACCTTTTTATCCTCTACATATATGTACATAACAATAAGTGTTATGTATAACATAGGTTTATTGATTTTAAATCCATATTTTAAATACTATAACTTTGAGCATAATTTAGGGATGGTTTAAATAAGATTTTAGGGTGACATTTGGGTCGTAGAGCAGGAGTGAACAGGGTAGTATGGACAGTCACGCTAAGCAACTTTTACTATGAAGATAATCAAGAAATCGCGAAAAAATATCTCCTAATTATGAGTTTATTGATACTCAACTATCAATTAAGGCACAATTATCTCATAATTAGGAGATATTTTTTCTCGTTTTCTTTGTTGTATCCATAATGAAAGTTGTTAAGCGTAACTATCCCTATAGCACACTATTTACTCTTGCTCCACGACCCAAATGTCACCCTGTATATGTTTTAGGGCAAATGTTGAAGCTCATTCCTACGCGTAATACCTTTCTCATTCATGTTTCCATGTTCGTTCATTTAACATAGGTACAGATAAATATTTTATTAATAATCCACAAAACCGAGTGTTTACTTGTGTAATTGGGTATTATCTAAACCCGGGTTCCAATTATGAAGCTTTGGTGGTTAATAAAGATTTGACATTAGTGCAAATATTTAGGTACCTACATCAACGTTTAATGTATTCTAGGTTTTGATTGGATGGGTAGGAATTTGTTCCACCGATAATTATGGCTACTGTCCAAACCGATTAAATCCTTGGGCTTGGAAATTAAAATCATATTTAGGTGGCCACTGCCGTTTATTGCACATTAGCTTGTGATAGCTTATTATGCAAATCCGATCGGCCGTGAATGTAGGTATCTATCAGCATTTTAATCGAATTTCCTGCAAATATTAGCAACGTTTTAATGTGTTCAGGTTTTACGATAATTAGTTTGAAACCAGCCATCAGGAACATTGTTCTCGTGTGTAACTTTTAATTGTTTCCGGACCCAACTTTGAATTTAGTTTTACCGAGCACTTTGTAGTTTTTTGTAGTTTAATATCCTGTCGTCGTAACGAAGTAGTAGGTATGTAGAAATGTACCTATAATGTAGTTATAGGTTACATTTTTCATATTTTTCAACAAAGGGGTCTCAATCGCGTCACTTACGTTTAATACGTATTACGAGTATTCTGACGTTTCGGGCATGACAAAAACACCCGTGGTGACAGACAGACAATAAGTCAGGATATATTAAACGTGAGTTTACGCGATTAAGACACGTCTGTCGTTAGAATGGTTGCAGGCGCCCATAGGCTACGGTGACTGCTTTCCATCAGGCGGGCCGTATGCTTGTTTGCCACCGACGTGGTATAAAAAAAAAAAAAGAATATGAGTGATAATCGTGAAAGTTTAAATTAATATATTCGATCATTGCGCCATAGGAATAAGTAAGTATTCACAACGTGTAACGAATTACCGAATTTTAAACCTTTCTGCTAGCGTCAAGTAGTTCACTCAAAATTTGACGGCTATTTCATAAAGTCAAATTGAAATGGAGCAAATCTGCTCCTAAGTACCTATACGAAAGGGTTAGTTAGGGTAAGGTAATCCGATGGTTAAACTATTCTGTGATTTTGCATCTGGATGCTTAGCCAAGTAGCCAATCGCTAGCGCTTGCTAGGGCATCGTAGTTTTCCCTCTCTGTCACTCCTTTATATTAATGCAACAAAGAGGGAAAACTGCGATGCGCTAGCAAGCGCTAGCGATTGGCAACTTGGCTAAGCACCCTGTTCTGTTAACGCGGCCATCATAATCCTGCGTCAGAACTAAACCGCGGCATATTTTTTTCTATTATTTCACTTATTTTTTTACCTCGATGAAACTTCCTTCCTTCTTTTGTATAACGGTCGCGTTGCGCAGGGAGCTGCCGGCGCGCCCCCTGGGAAGGCCGAGTGTGGCGCTCGACGCCGCTGCCCGGGGCTCCTGTCTGCGCTGAGCAGATCTCGGAGGGCAAGCTGCTGCTGTCCACCAACAACAATACCTACGTATTGGAAGGTAGGTTATTTAATAATCAATAGTCGTGCGCCGTTCAACTGTTTCTGATATTAACCATGCCAACAAATAGCCAACAATAGTCATGTTTGATAAACGTACGCAGTGGGTAAGTGTACGCAATCACAATACATATATTTTTGTCAGAAATATATGGGCGTTAAGAGTATGCATCTCCTACATTTCCGACAAAAAAATATTGACTACACTACATGACTCTGACGACTCTGTATCTACTGCACTTTTGCATCTAACAATACAAGAACACTTAAGAATGTTTCGTAGAGAAACAGTTCTAAACTTTTTCGATTGTGCGACGGATACTAAGATGCTCGCTTACTTTATGATTATTCTAGATAGGAGCGCAGGTGCCACGTAAGAGAAGAGTGCTCTTTAATTTTCTTTTACATATCTCTGAATAGAAACAAAATAACCAAGGAACTGTATCTTATTATCGGCAATGTAGTAATACCTACCTTAGTTAACGCAACAGCAAATACCTATTGTACTTTACTACACTTTCTATTACAGAAAATATTTAAAATATTCTTATGGTTATTAAAAGTAAAACGGACAATGCTCCCGATAATTACTTAATAGTCCATAAAAATAATCTATAAATATGACGATTCTATGAGACCGTCTCATAGATATCTCACTGAAACCCTGTAACGGTTCGGAGTAGTTCTAACCGCATCCCGTCTCAGTAAGACCTATGGCTAAATTCGTATCTAAACCGTATTTTATAACTCAGAGAGCGGCACCACCCGCGTGATCCTCCGGTGGGAGGGCGCCGTGCGCGCCGTGCGGCTCACCGAGCGCGCCGGCCTGTTCCGGGTCGGAGCTCGTGCCAACGGCGTCAGCTCGGCGTCGAGCAACGCTAGCAGTGCCGGCGTGTACGCCGTTCCCCTGGCGCAGTTGTACGCCGGCGCGTGGGCCATGCGTCCGCTGCAGGATTGCAAGCAGGCGCGACTGTCGCGCACTAAGACTGCACACTTCTTCGATCTGGTGGAACACAGTGAGTTACTGGTCTAATAGTATATGCCGTGTTTGTCAGCGTGTCGGCGCGCGCGCCAATGGCGTCGAGCAACGCCAGCAGCGCTGGCGTGTACGCCGTTCCCCTGGTGCAGTTGTACGCCGGTGCGTGGGCCATGCGCCCGCTGCAAGATTGCAAGCAGGCGCGACTGTCGCGCACTAAGACCGCACACTTCTTCGATCTGGTGGAACACAGTGAGTTACTGGTCTAATAGTATATGCCGTGTTTGTCAGCGCGTCGGCGCGTGCGCCAACGGCGTCGAGCAACGCCAGCAGCGCCGGCGTTTACGCCGTTCCCCTAGCGCAGTTGTACGGCACTAAAACCGCACACTTCTTCGATCTGGTAGAACACAGTGAGATATTGGACTGGTAGTATACTTACGCCGTGTTTCTAGGACAGCGGAATCATGCGCTTAGGCCACTCCTGTACTGTACCTTTAACATGAGTTTGTTTTGGCCCTTTTCATGTGTTCTGTCCAGTTGCTAGCAATTCTGTCCAGTTTTAAATCGAAACTGTTGGTTACGGTATGGCCATTGGGTAGGTATAGGTCCTTATCGCAGTAACCTAACCTGATCAAACGTTTATTTTTTAATTTGTCTTGCGGTGTGGCTATTCTTATTCAAATCGATTAGGTACACTAAAAATGTATATAAGCCGATATATCGTTTATGTACAGATGGAAGGATCACCCTCGTTGTGTCAGTCAGCAGACGAGTTTTGATCATGGCTGAAGAGGAGCGGCTTGATACCGAAAAAGGCTTCGACTACGTGCATATCAAGGTAACTATTTAAGTATTCCATAAAAATATTTCCCAAGACAATAAAATCTAAAATATAACCGTGGTTTACGTATGACATGTGAAATTGTAGGGATTTTGTTGAACATTTAAGGTATGACAACATTTTGTTTTTCCTACCTCGATGTCACATATGGGTGTGAACGTTACGCATGTTAATTAAATACGTAAAGACCTTTCGTCGCACATAAGAAGCTTTGAAATCCTATTTTATGTCCCGGCCAAAGCAAGATTTATTCGAATACAAAACGGCATGCGGTAGCGAAGAAAGCTGAAAAGCTTATTAGCTGTTTAAACCTTGCCCCAAGAAAACCTAAGTACTATGAATATTATTTTATGAATGTGCACGAAGTCATTAAAGTGACTCGTCGGTTGACAACCAAAACTCATCATCATCATATCAGCCAAAAGACGTCCACTGCTGAACTGTGGAGGCCTATTCCACCAAAGATTACCACAATGAACGGTCCTGTGCCACCCGCATCCAGCGGACTCTTGCGACCTTCACCAGGTCATCAGTCCACGTTTCAGGTTCGCATTCGAAACACTGTGATGCGATCTCATTGGCCGAGTTCCTATAGCTCCGCTCCGCGTCAGTGGAGCCGCACCCTTAAGATCTAATTAATATGACAGGAGAAAATTTTGTTTTTTTCTAACTCCATGGTGAACCCGACGTGCTCGTACGTAATCTGATTAATCCGTCGATGTTCGTCATCGTCAACTAGGTTTCAACATCAGATCTGCCGTCATTACTGTAATAGACTTACCAACTTTCCGTCTTATAATTACTTTGTAACTAAAAGGTGTTTTTTAGTTGAAAATTGGTTTCACTTACGCCATTTCGCTGTTGACTTGTGAAATTTTGGATGCAGAAAGCGTCTTAATGTCGTTAACAGAAATCTTTTCTTTAATAGGACTGTTCTTGAGTCATTAACTAAGAAGTATCACGCAATACGATGGGCAATTGTCCTCGCTAACTAAGCCTATTTGTCCAGAATAGCCTAATCAAGTGAAAGACTCGCTCCGGCTCAATTTGTGTTAATTCTGAAATGTCAATGTACCATTTTATCGCCTGACTTTACGAAAACTGAAGGTCGTTCGACCGGATCGACCTATGCCTATTCATCCTTCGTTGTCTTATACCGGGTGTCCCAAGACTATGGGACATGAAGAAATAAGTAGGTACTCTAAATTAATAGCGAGTAATACTATTCATAGTTTTTGTATGACAATGAGCTATTTTAGTTAGACATATGAACAACTCACAATTTTAATTATGAATTTTAGTCTTATTATACCATATTATTATTCCTTTCTTCTGAGATACTATGTTACTTTAGAAGAAGTATTTCATTAGGTGCATGGTCTCGATAGGCAGCATAAAAACGGGGTATTTTTTATTTTAACATTTTTTAGTGGGCTCGTTTCCCAGACGAGGTAAGTAACTTTTAGGAAATTTGTGAATACTGAATTATTAACTTTTAAAATTAACATAAAGTCGTATCTCAAAAAAATACCCTATCCTCGATATTTAAGGTACCTTACTTTCACTTCATGTCCTGTAGTTTTGGTACGCTGTATAGAAAACAACTTTTGGGTTAGAAGCTAAAAGAGAACGTTATCTTTCATAAACTGCTATTTCCTTAAACAATATAAAGCAATAAAAAATTGCATAGGAAAAAATTGCATTTGATTAAAATTTGGCAAATATAGCAGTATTAGAGCAAATAATTGTATTCAAATTTGTAAGTTCGATTTTTTAACTAAAGGGCAATTCCACGCAAGTGTGTAATGCAAGTGACCAAATTCTCGCGTGATTATTTATTAATCGTGTTATTTTTACGTATATTTTATCTAAATAACAAAATGATACTTAGGTATCTACATATAACGTAACACTCACACTTGGATGATAAGTAAATAAACGGACAGACAATGGTCACTTTCATTACAGTTACATGGATTTACCCTAAAAATACATGATGATATTGATGATGATTGGGCTGTATGTTTTGCACGTATTTTTCATGCCGTAACTAGGCCGTTTGAATGCTAGAGGGCAATTACATAACTTCTGAAAGAACGGCCGTTTGTCTTGGGTGACCTTTAATCAAAGTGCCTGGTGTCCGGAGAGAGCCCCTGTATTTTAGGATAAGCATCGTCGGATTCCATTCTAGTGTCTTTATAACCTTATTTACTTTCACACAATTTACAAACTCGGTAGAAATTGTTAGTAAATGACAATAATATTATTTAGGTTCTAAGTTATGACAGTAATTTTACATTGTCATTTATTTGGTAACCACGTTATTTAAAAAAAAATCTGAATTCAACCGAATTCTCCAAGATCCAATGTGATATAACATAGGGTTTAAGCCCGTTCGATTGAAAAAAACGGTTCACCGCGTTCAACGGTTCTCCACGGTAGCGACTAATATGCATACAAAAAACAGTCAATTTATTTAAACGCACCATTTGATGGGCAGCAGCAGCGGAGTAGTAGTACACTACGATCGCCAACACGCCCGCGAACCGTCGCGATTATGGCATACAATAATGAAAAAACACAAATCCGTTCTTTGTGGAGATCCTTGAGAGGCATTTGTCCACCAAGGGCTATTTTACGGCTTAAGTGATGATGATTATTATCATTAACTAAGAACTTGAATCATAATTAAAACTAACCTGTTTTTACCAATTTCATTCTAAATATTCGTTTTGGCACTCCGTTTGGTATGTATAGTTAACCAAATGTAAGTAATAGTAGGTATGTAAGGAACCCTAGGCCACTCCACTCCATGTCAAAGTAACGCTTTAATAGTTATTTATTATACAAGGGGGCAAAGTTGTTGTTTAACTGTCGTGCCAATATTGAGACCTGAGCTAGCGAAAGATTCCAAAATTGAGCCACGAGCGTAGCGAGTGGTTTAAAAACTGGAATCTTGAGCATTGCGAAGGTCTCAAGGCACGAGAGTTGAACAAACTTTGCCGCCAAGTGTAATACAACTTTTTTCCCCTCACTATCGCGAGGAAATATGATTACAAATCTCATCCAAATGTAAATTAACTTAAAGAAACCATTTAAAACTCAATGTCGAAACGTATCGTAGAATAGAGTTACTTCTGGAAATTAAATATAGCCACAATGGCTTACAAAGTCACCCATGAGAACGACCAATTTAACATGTGAGCTCCGATTGCGCATGTTTACTACGGTCATACAGATCCACTTATACTAGGCAGTAGGGGGCTATAGGAATTAGAGCAATGTCAAATTACTTTATTCACAAGTGTGTAAAAAGCGTTTTTACCCGCTCGTATTAAACGATAAACGAGCGCTTTACGAGCTAGTGAGGGGAAAATCAAATTGTAAGAAATCTCTCACTACACGGTTTTAGACTGGCTTGTAGGGTCTAATTGGTTGAGTATAAATTCCAGGTTTTAAATTTTTTATTTTGCCGATATTCGAAAGCGAGGTATTAGAGCTGGTTTTAATCAATAAGTCCTATTACATTCACTTTAATGTACCTACGAGAAAGTACCGAGTTTTATGAACGTCCATGGTTATTTTTATGCGAAAGCTATTCAGGTAAAGCAGTAGGATTACAATACCAGAAAGTTCATAATTGATTAAAGTACCTGACTAGGTGTCATTAAGAGCTCTATCCTATTTTTCTCGAACGTAGCAAGTTCGTTAAAAGTTTCTCACAAAACCAGTGCACTCGAATAGTTTTCTAATCAACTTGGGCGGTTCTGCTTTAGTGTGAAAACTGTGACCGACCATTCGAAGTAATAGAATTTATTTTTAGTTTTTAGGTAGGTATATGTACATTCAGCGTCGAAAATTTGTACTAGGCGTACCAGCCAAAGTTTCCAGGCAGTTCGTTACACCAAAATATAATGATCTACCTGATTATTACGCTGCACGCTGTATTGACTACTGCATAATGTTTGATGCTGACTGTACTATAGTATCCCATACTTTAGATTTGTTGACAAAAAACGATATATGCATTTAATCAGGTACATCATGAGTACATTCGTCTGATATTCGAATTACATATACCTATGTTAAAATCTCCGATATTAGTGAGTACAGGGTGCTTAGCCAAGTTGCCAATCGCTAACGCTTAGTAGCCTATCGTAGTTCGTTACACCAAAATATATGATCTACCTGATTATTACGCTGCACGCTGTCTTGACTACTGCATAGTATTTGATGCTGACTGTACTACAGTATCTCATACTTTAGATTTGTTGAACGAAAAACAATATATGTATTTAAGCAGGTACATCATGGGTACATTCGTCTGATATCGAATTATATCTTAAAATCCCCGATATTAGTGAGTACAGGGTGCTTAGAAAAGTTGCCAATCGCTAACGCTTAATCGTCAATCGTAAACGAAAGGCAGCTAACTGTCTGTGTCGCACTAATATGAAAGAGTGACGGAGAGGGAAAACTACGATACGCTACTAAGCGTTAGCGATTGGCAACTTGGCTAAGCATCCAGTATGCTTAGCACATTATTGGTATGTCAGTATGTCGCCACGAGATAGATTTTCCATCTTTTACTAACTATATGAATAAAAGAGGGATGGATAGTTTATCTCGCGGCGACATATTGTCGCACTAATCCTGTGCTAAGCCTACAGGTGTGGTCCGGCTCCAAAGTAACCTTAAGCTGGCCCACATTAAATGTCTCGTATCTCGCAAACTACGTAGGTACCTACATGTAATTTCCAATAAGGTGCATAAGGTACATAAATGGTACACGTTGACACTAGGTAGTAATCGAGCTGAATCAGGCTTTATTGTCCGGCTGGAGAGTAACACACTTTATGATCAGTCTTTATTTACATAAAACCGATATAACAAATAGCATAATTTTTATCACGATGTTGTACAATTATAATTAATGTACCTAAACATTACCGCAACGTATCTCGAAATGCACATATTTTTCGATCCAGTACCGGTAAAGTCGGGTTACATAAGCCCTAGGGGGTAACATTGCCCACACGAAAAAAAAAACGCTTTGATTGCCTTAAATAAATATAAAGATAGCATCTAACATTTTAACTAAACGATGTCAAGCAAATAATCTTGTTTTAATTCAATTATTAATTTGCCTAATGTAACCCTTCTTTACGGTACCTATTTGTATTTTTTTAAGACAGAATTGGCGATGAGGCTACAACACACGATTTTTTTAAGTAGGCAGGTTAAGGGTTAAAGTCTTTATAAGGTGTGTCGTTTTCCAATGTTTAATAGGTTTGTCCACTCCAAATTATGTGATGGAAACTGTACAACTTTTGCCACCTAAACTCAATGAAATTTCAAAACATAAGTCCAGAAAGTATTTTTGTTTTAATCAAAGCTCAAGCTTTGCCTACATGACTGGAGTCTCAAAAACTTAGTCGAGCCTCAGAATTAATAACTACACATTAATTGACCAACGCGTGACGTTCATACTGTTGTCATCAGGACGTCATGCTGGGCGAGATGCCGTCTCTGATCAAGTACTTGAACTACGACGCTGGCGTCATCGTGGCCGGCTACAAGCACCACTGGGAGGTCGTAGACTGCGGCAGTGGGCAGGTGAGTTTATTTGTGAATTAGCCCCTGCGACGAGATTTCTGTTCACATATAAATATGAACAGAAAGCTCGCCGCAGGGGCTTTCACAGCTATGTACCTACCTACAGAAACTTAATAGGACACGTTAACTTTCTGTAGGAATCACAAATCTAAATTAGGAATACCCATCAGATGAAATATTAATAGCGCATTAACTTAATATCTCACTCAATAGAAGGTTGCCCCAAATATGTAGTCTGTCAGCGTTAAATCTTCCGCTGAATATTGTACCTATTGTACGGGAAGTTTCATACTAATACACCTATGCAGCCCGCCCGATGTACACACGCTCTATTATTGTTTTAGTGCGTGAAACGCGCGGACAACGCCGAGCAACGACGCGGCACCCTTGTGAACGCGCTACGTATTGGCGACGAGCGCGACCGGCAGATCGTGCTCTGCTACAACCGTCAGTATTGCCTACTAATTTATTGTCTCAGTGCGAAAAACGCACAGAATACGCTAATTCATGTGTAACTTAAATTTGAGTAGTGTTTTTTAATTACCTATATCATCAAGTCTGAGTACTTACATAACCGTGACCTCAAAGATAAGTGACGTGATCCATGTTTAGTTACTTCGGTGAAGAAAATATTTTCTTCATGTCTTACTGACAGCTCGTAAATATAGAAATATGTACCTTAAAATCTCAATAGTTGTGTGGTTTTCCAATGTTTGTTCACTCCAAATGATGTTATGGTAACTATACAACTTTTGCCACCACACCCTATAATCAATTCCACTCTAACTTAATTATGACCGTCTCATCATTTCATCGTTTGTAGGTAAATAAACTGATTAGAGTCAATTTCACTTGACAAATATCATTATTTTCATGAACCTGTCGTGTTTTATTTGTAAAGCAAACGAATGTGAATTAATAACTTGTGTAAATATTTTACTGTTAGCTTAGTTATTATACGGTGTAGTATTTTCTGTCCCCGCTTTACGAGACCGAAACGACAATATAGAAGCGTATACTTTCAATCCCATGTATAGCAATAAGTTAGGTACTATTAGAAATTATTTCGTTCCACTGTCGACCACCGGACAAGTGAAAATAAATTATTTCTGTGATTTTGAAGTAACATAGGTTAGTTGCAGAGTTGGCACGAATGGATTGAGTGCCTTAGTGAAACAAAGTATTTGTGAATGGATAGGTATTAAAATAGTTGTTGATACTGGCTGATATCGCAGAGTCGCTAATACTTAGTGATAGAACTGATAGATGCTAAAACCAAATAAAAAATGGAAGATGCTCGCCGTATTAAATGGCTTCTCAAAACCGGTCCTGAAATTTCGTTGACAAGTGTCATCACCTCTTCAATGTATACAGGGCGCTAATAAATTTCTATATTATCCTATAAAAACTTAAACCACTATTTAAAAATAGTTGCCATTGGTCCAACAAAGTTTTTATTAGCTATATTCTATATGCATTTGTCAAAGACATTGCGCCGACATAATAATATGCGGCAATGCGCGGTGTTAAGAAAAACACTATGTCCCGCTCATCTCAGTTCAATTGCACAATTGTTTTTGGGGGAATTTTTGAACTCGCATTAGATACCTATATCACAGGTTAGATGTCATTCATTTCATTCGTGCCGTTTCTAGGGAATCGTCCTGTACCTAATCAAAGTGAACGTTTCACAGATACCTGCCACTTTGAGAGACTCACGAACCGAGGGCTGGAGAGCGAGGCCGAATACGACTTCCACTGGACCTCCGTGCCGCTAGCAGTCGGTAAGTGTCATACATAAGGTCAGCGGCTCTACCGCAAACTTCGAAATTGCTTGTTTCGAAGATTTGTCTCTCTCAATCTAATGACGCCTTCGTTGGGGTGGCACAGAAAAATCCTCGAAATTTACCAATTTGGATTTTCGCGGTAGTAAGGCCTACGCTAGAACTAGCAGGCGCGGACGTTTGCCGCGTGTGCATACTCACGGTCACCGCTCAGTATTAAAATCACTCGCACGCGCCCGCGCCGGTTAGCGACGTTCATATAATTTCTTGTTAGGCAAGCGACCGTTTCGGGTAAGCTTGCGGAGGTCCTAATGTACTCGCGTACCTTTTTGATCTTTATTGTCATAGTGGCAAGAGTGGAATTTCTTGAAAACACATCCTACATGCATACCGGAATATTTATGTAAATTTGTTGATGGTATCATAATCTTCCGTTACAAACTTATTTTTCTATTTACAAAAGCTTTCATTATGATGCATTAAGAAATAAGAAACTCAACGATGAAATAACCATTTTTCCTTGATTTTAAGTGTTGCGTTACTTTGGGACAACCTGTATAAGGCTACGGCACGGTCCGCTGATTAAAATCAACTGCCGCGTCTCGTTAAATCTCCCACAACTTGACCTTTTGTATTGTATATTAGAGAAAATCTATAAGGAAAAGAATTACTGTGTCAGGTCGCCTGTGGATGGAAAGGTTAATAATCGGCCCTCGTGTTTTTTACTACCACCTATAAAGAGTAGCTACATTTTTACGTCTTCCCTTTACCGTGTAAGAAGTGGTTTCAGTATACGAACAATAGGTAATTGCTTCTACTTTACGGCCAGTCGTGAAATAAAATAGCTAATTATTCAGCCCGAAATAAAAATTAATTAAGATATTTTTATTTATAGTTACTGTCATGACATTTATTCAATCAATTTACTAACGATAGGGCATGACGTACCTTGATCAAAAACTATATTATTTATCGTCAACGACTAAACTAAACAGAATGAAACTTTAAATGTTACTTAAATTCCAGCAAGTTTATACTTTCACTATGTCCTGACCTTCATCAGCATCATATTTTAGCCATTGTTTGAAGGTATATTAATTTGGTAATTTGGTAAACGGCGTAATGAAAACTGGGCTTCTGTTATTTTTTTTAAATAAACATGTTTTATAGATCACAAATGGTAATGCGATTTAAACTTGATTTATACGCTAAAGTCACTTTTACTTTCCTACTGCACTGACCTATAAAATCTGTGACGAAGGCCCGACCGGCCCTTGATCACGTTCAAAAACCGAATGCAGTGGTTACGTTGGCTTTGGTTACGTTGATCCACTTTTGTCTAAAACCTTGTTACATTACAACCTCGGACCAGGTTCGTGCCTCGACCCGACTCGGCCCTGTCGTTTGATCTGACGTGTCCTAAATTAGTTTACGTTGAAATGGATACGTCAAAGTCATACCTGCCGTGGACGTAAGGCACTTCGGTCAGATACAATGGAATCGCTTAATTGAGCTAGAGCTTGGCTCTCAACACTGTATGGATGATGGATGCAATGAAGATGGACGATAGTTTCGGAACATCTCGATTATTACTTGGATAGATTGCGGTGACTGGTTGTATTATATCTATCTCTACTGACTTATCTGACAACAACATTATAGGTATACATATAATATCAAACCACGATTAGAATGGGATTCGAAAGTACTGTTGACACAACAGTGTATAAGTCAAACAGGGATACATATACAGTGTGTAAATCTAATACGGGCGATCAATTAAACCACGCATGGGATTCATTAGTGTAATCATGGTTTACAAGGTTTTTTTTAAGTTACTCTTAATTATGACCCCACAGATTTTTTTTAAGATTATCGAAGCAGCAATGTAGGTACGAACATTTGTTATTGTTGATTTGGCAGTTATGTCATCTGCTTTTGAAATTAGCTGTCAACGAGTGTTTAACTCGCGTATGTTGCTCTACAATGCGCGCCGAATTATATTGTATGGAAATTTTTGTTGCTCTAATTTTAAGTAAAAGTTATTTGAATGTACTTATTATGTTGTAAACTAACACCCGTTAAGAGCTTCGCCCGTATTGGACTTACACCCTGTATTCATAGTTATATTCATAGTTTAAGGGCAGACTTACAGTCGATAAATTAAATAATCACTCACTACATCTATAAAACAACTCTTTTCTTGGCAAATGCTCATTTGTTGTGTCAACAGTACTTTCGAATCCCTTTCTGATTCCGGTTTGATAATAATAGTTCTAGACTATAGAACAATTAGTGAAAATAGACTCCATTGCCTGTCTTTGAAAAATAATCAGAAAATTTTGCTCTAAAGTGCAATTACGTGCATTAGGTATATTTGTATTGTATACAGTTAATGTTCCCATCCTCTCACCCAAAAAAAAAAGTAAGTAACTAACGAATTACCGCCCATAATATAATTAGAGCACGTGGCGTGATGTACCTACTTGGTATCCTCGGGAAACGCTATAATAGAGAAGTTGATTCGTTTGGTGGACGTTATGGGAGCCAGACGATAGTCACACCTTATATCAACGAGCTAAGGTTCACGTCTTGGACGCTGCACTTTTTAGTCTGGTCAGCGAGAAACATCGTTTTTGCTACATTTAGATTGGAACATATAATTCGGGTCCATGAACTTGTAACTTGGAACAAGCTTCGTTGGACGTTAACCTCTCATTAAATGAGACTCGGTTTAAAACGGAATTTCCGAGAGGGATTAGCCATAGCGAATGCATTTCTCTATGCATTAACGAAGTCGGGAGACGTTCCTGTAAATCCGTTGAAAATATTTTAAGCATTCGTTACCGATAAGGAAACTACTAAGTGCCTAATTAACAGCCAGCAATTGTACATTGTACGACACATTTTGCGAAACGTATGGCGGCAGTTCTTTTTTTTGCATTATAAAAAAGATACAGTTTGTGTCATACTTAATAGTGAGCAATAAGAAAAATCATGTAAGTAAAGTCCTTATTATACAGTGTGTTACCATGCCCCAGGCTTTTATGAAAATGGGTAATAATACGCATTACTGGCAATCGTTTTCAAGTATTAAGGTCTCTGCCCATGAGACCGTACCATACCATGACCGTAGCATGAACGTATCAGACAAAAAACTATTCTTTGTATTGAAAAGTATGAGACTATGCCCACTAGGACGTTCCAGCGCCGGGAAACACCGCCTCATACTTTTCAGTACAAAGAATAGTTTTTTTGTCTGATACGAGTGATACGTTCATGCTACGATCGTGGTATGTTACGGTCTAGTGGGCAGAGACCTTTAAGAGTTGACAAATATTAAATTCACTGAACAATTATTTTTATTTCCTTCGAACGATCAATGTAACACGTATACTGCTTAGTTGTCAAACATTGCGAGTGGCTGCGATCTGTCATTGTCAAGTGCAAATTAACGATTTATTTTTGAAGTACATTGCTTTCCAATTAACTTTTCTTAGAAAGTTAATTGCTTTCAAGATTAGGATTCTTAAACAAATAATGCACACGGTTTGACTAAAGATCTACATCAGAATCCTCGGTTTCAATAAAAGCCAGCATCATGTTAACACACTGTAGAAATACAATTTTAAGGAAAATGTCAGTTTCAAGTATCGGTTATTTCTTAATAATGCCGTCTAGATAGTTTTCACATTATGTTAGAACTTAGATTTTTGTGTAATATGAATAGAGTTATTATTCTATACAAAAAAATTAAACAGAGTTCTTTGTACTTGGCATGAATGAAATAAGTTTTCACCTTCGTCTTAAACTTACCTCCTTTGAGATGAGACTTTCTTTAAGCTCGACTAATAAAAGGCAATTTTCAGCAGTAGGTTATTGTACGAACAAATTCTTATTTCACGTGTAATAAGCACCAAAGTCAACTTTGATTTAACCAACTAAAAAAAGAACGAAATGACATTAGTAGATGTTACTTAACAATATAGCTTAAATTAATATAACTCGCATGTTATGTAAAACGGGGACAAAATCTTGCATAGATAGAATCTCCATTACAGAAAAACTATGATGCATTTTGAAAAAAACGTATATCGGAGTAACTACTGAGAGACTGAAATTAGGCGCTAAATAATGTTGAAGAATGAAACACCAATTACTTATATGGGTATTGGACCTTCTATCAACTCTACGTAAAACTAAAACGCAGGTAAAATCGCGTTTAAAGTCTCTCATTATTATACATTATTATAGATTACTTTTTGCATGTCCCTAACAGTACATGATAAATACCTACTTATTAGGTACTGGATTTTTCAAAGCATTGACTAGATAGGTATATCTACACTATTATTCAATATACTCTATGGGTATAACTCTCTGGGGCCAATTTCTCAAAAGCTTGTAACTTGTAATACAAGTAGAAGTCTTTTTTTGACACTATTAATTAGATAAGGACTTCCGCTTGTATTACGAGTTACAGTGTTCGAGAAATGGGCCCCAAGACTATGAGTGCGAAATGATCTTAATTTCTGATTATTCCTAGAGGTATGTAATTTTGTATTAAAGAAAACCATCTACAAAAGTGCCTTTTGAATACAACACCCGCTACGCCATTTGTGCAGCTACAGTATGTGTATACGAGCCGTAAAAACATACCACCACCCACCCACTTTTAAAAGGATATTTATATATATTTGATAAAATAAATAAATTAAGAAATATCATAAAAGTTTTTTCATCACACTTGTCTTCTACGCGTGCTATTGCTTGCGCGCGTAGCGGGAGTAATAGAAAAGTGAAATTCCCTAGGGAGTAACAGAAATGTCAGTACGTCATTTAATAATATTAAGTCTTAAAATTTATTTTTTTGTTGGCAATGAAAAACATGTGTGATGAAAAATATTGTATGCATCACGGTCGGTAAGCGGAATACTAACTCGAGTCATAAAATACTCTCTTCTAGACTCTCGTTAGAAATTCCGTACTTACCTCCCTTGATGCACAATGTACTATTATGATATTTCTACTCAGAACCGTGAACTATTTCTGTAGGCATTCATAAAGGAAAAATGCAGGCTTCTGTCTCAAAACGCGGACCCAGTAATAGATTTCCCTAGAAGTCGACCAACAGCAATCTCATAGCAAGATAAAAATATCTATTTCTTCTGCGAATTCTTTAATAAATGCTCGGCGTCTTGACTCTTGAGGCATCTGCCTCTTTGAGTTTTAATTTACAAAACAATTTGCTTGAGTGTGCCTACCCATCATAACTATGCTATATGCACAGTAGCCTAGCAGGACTATGCTGCGTAGATGATTAGTGGATATCAAACGAATTCACATAGTATTTGCTCTGGTACATATACGGCATAATAAAGTCATGTTCA
>JALPQI010005058.1:0-57184 GCA_025490895.1 Thaumatotibia leucotreta | reverse complement strand
AAGTAACATATTATTTAGTTTGTAAAATGGTTTAATTTACTCTTACAAAATTCTAATTAAATTTTCCTATATAAAATCTACTTTTATAAAAGTAGACAAACTTTTCAATGAGCGTGTGTCCTTTTCTCTCGCTTATTTCTGCACCAAAAAAGAACTTTTACTGAAACGAGACATTAGAAAACTCCAGGGTCAAGTTTTATAAAGTTACAATTTACAATTTAGCTGTTTGCCTCTCTTTCTAGCCAATATGTGCGTGCGTTAGAGAGACAAACAGCGAAACTGTAAAATTTAACTTTATACAACGCGACCCTGATGTATTGAACTCTTTTATTGTATTAATAGTGAGTGCAATGAATACAAATATTCGTATACACCGAATGTCAGTGTTTGTACGAATATTCATATTCTTATATTTTTTAAACTACTATTCTATTCGTATAAGTACTGTTCGTTGCATCACTAATCTTTAGCACTAAGATTAAATAATTAATTATCTTGTGTAATAATATATTTTTGTCGTCTGTTTGGTCATGGTTTACAATTCTACAACGAACCGCGCAAACTGCATCACTCGAAGTAAATAATGCTTTATTGACAAATGTTACATGTATTAAATAAATTAAGGAAATAGAAAATAAACATAAAAATAATCGAAAATGGCCGAGTAGAATTATAAGTATATAGGATAAATACGAAATAATCACGTCGCCGAAATACAGCCATCGTACCAAAAAAATGTTTAAAAAACTAAATATACATATGTTAGAAAAAAGAAAATTGATATTTTGTTAACAGCACTCTATATTTATTAAGTTATTGGTTCTACATGTTCAAAATAAAATTAAAATCAATACGACCACTACATGTTTCAATGATTCTAAGAAAAAAATAAATGGTTGTAATGACAATAGTCTTTCATATAGCATGCACGTACGTCGTACGAGTACGTCTCCCTACATAGCCAAAACATATTTATACAACTTATATAACGACTTTTTTGACAAATGAGTATTACATACTATCATTTGCCAAAAAAAATCCTGATGTTATTGGCCCAAAGTAGTTTTTTCAACATGCTTACTGTATGACAAAAAAAAACTCAATAATTTCAAAACGACATACACACTACGGGATGATATCAATGATGAATGAATTTCGACAAGACGATTATTGCTTTCAATAAATAACGTTATAAAATACACATATATAATTCCATACAATACGCTACATACATATGATACATGCACAACGTAATATGTAAGTATACGCGTCGCAACACACACCCACACACACCCACCGCCGGGGTCACGCACACACACACAACCACGTTACCATCTATTATCACGGTTTCTTTTAGAAAATAAAAACAAACGACTACTATAGCTCTCGTCGATAAATCTACTAGCCTTAAATATAATACGAGGTCACCCGTTACCACCATACTAATGTATTCCACTTAAAATATACTTTAAATTCTGTGTTGCTGGCATTTACCCCCACATAATATCGTCTTGTTTCAGCAGAAATGTATTAATTAACATCTTTTATTGTACATAAGAAAACAGCGTACAAAAGGTGAATTAACGCTATAGGAATTAAGGAATTTGTATAGTGAACTGTTAACTGTTAATATTCGTAGTTTATCGGTAAAATGCGATATTGTCAAAATAGGTAACGCATTAGAGAAGACTCAACAAGTAGAAGCAATACTTTACAGTTTTTGGTTAAACAAGTTTATCAATTTTGTCTTGTGGTCTGTTCTGTAATTCACTTTTGTAATAAGAATAGATATCCAATAGATGGCGGTATTTACGATACGGCCATCCTGACTCTGTACGCGAGCCTGTTTGATAAAATTTGTTTTCCGTAATGTAATTAAACATTTTCAACGAAACAAGATCTTTAGGTCTACCGCGAGCTTAGAAAATCGTAAATTCCGAGCATTCGTGTCCGTCAGTCCAACGAAGGAGTCATAAGAGTGAAAGAGACAGATATTCGAAATATTCGTTTAAGTTAGCGATAGGCTCTGTTGTCATAAATAAATGAATGCTACTAGGATTGCTTTCCTACGAGGACCGGCGGCGGGACTAGAGGGAGGAACTGTAGGGAAGAGGGGGGGGGATGACACACGCGCACACACACGGACAGCGAGCATACAATACCGCGCGACGCCTAAGCACACCATATTCCTTCGGAATGTACCAAGTAGCTACCCCGGCAAACCCTAACTAACATATAGTTTGCGCGAACACCGCCCGAACGCGCCGTTAAGACTATCGAATTTCAGATCCCCGATACGTCGGAAAACAAACCTAATTAAATGGTTAATAACGAGCGTTTTAAAGTCAGACTTTTCAGCTTTTATTAAACAAAAATAACAATTTTACTCGCATATAATAATAATAATATACATCGTAATATGTATTTACATATACATAATATTTTCCATTTCATATACACATAAATAGTAATTTATATGATGCAAACGGCTTGCGTGGGCGGAGTCGACTCGGTATATACTAGCGGAGACACCTCGCTGTAGCGCACCGACGCCGCTCACGCAGCCGCAACATGCGAATCCATTAAAACAATATACAACGTAAAAATACTATTTGGTATATTATATAGCAGAAATCTAGCAGTCATATACTCTATCGAAGCCGCACATCATATCTACATCGACACAGACATATAATCGTACACAAATATTAGTCAAAATAAACCAGTCACAAATCACAGTTGACATAAATTCTCGATTTCACTAAGTCTTGTAATTTATATCTGTATTAAAACGGATAATTTTAACACATTTAACACTACACATGATATCGAACGTTTCACTGAAAACGGACAAATTATAAAAACGTTTACGACAAAGTGTGACAATGTACTTTAGTAAATAATGTTATCATAACAGATTTGAAAATTAGGATTATTCAATGTTAGTATCAAAGATCGAACCGAACACGAGGGTAAGAATAAGTGGTTGAGCAGGAACGGCCGCGCTCGACTCGCCCTCCGACATCGCCATTATCGCCACTATCGCCATTATCGCCTCACGAGACGACACATGCGAGTCCGTCGCCGAGAGCCCGATGGCGGACACTTAACGTATAACCGTCGAATCTATTTGTACAGGAGGCTCGCCGTGAAACTACCCATCGAACCGAACCTCGAAAACGATTAAAAAAATACCTCTCGTCATCTCAACTACAGCTACGCTACTAGGACTATCATGCAGTACTCCGAACCCGAGACGCCGGCGAGATGTCGTTCCCGTGTCGTTCCCGTCCCGGCCCCGTCCCTGTAGGACCGTGGGCCCGTGGGACCGTGGGCCGCCGCGGTGGCGTCTGCGGTGGTCGGAGAGGATCCCTACGCTCGAAGGCTGTGGAAGCCTCCGCAATGTCGTACCCGACCCGATTTGACATTGGTTCCCCTGGAACAAACATGCCTTTATTAGTATTATAGAAAAACGTTTTGATTTGATTTATATTGGATCAGAACTTGAAGAATTCTAAACGGCGGCCATTTCCTATTATATTGACAGCGTATTCAGTTTAAAATTATTAAAAGATTTTCGGATATCAATAATAGCGGCGATGTTATATTTAATTTTCTTGCAGATTTATAATCGGAAGCTTCTTTCCCGAGTATCAGTTATCAACAATATTGGATAGAAAATTAAGAATTCGTGGTGTCCGTTTTTTAATGTTAACCACGAACTCATACTAACTTAAATTTGAAACGGCAGCCGGGTATTTAAAATTCTAACTACAGATTTAAATGAACAAGGACCAGCATCTTTGAATATTAGTGATGAATCAAAAATAAAGAAATATGCGATGGCGGCCATTTTTTACCACAAGCAACTATTCACAGACCTTTCAGCAGGGACACCTGCACTTGCAGTGAGTAATACTGACCAGTGGTTGCCGATGGTCGCCTACATGGCAGTACTGACCAGTGGTCGCCGACGGTGGCCTATATGCCGCACATGGCGGTGAGCCGCGCGGACAGCTGGACGGGGAACTGGTCGGTGAAGCGGCGCCAGTTGTCGTCTCCGACCTGGTTCTTGAACCCGTGCAGGATCTTCGTGAACATTTCCTTCAGGTCATCCTGGCGGGAAACAACTTCATCAGTTTTTTTTTGCCAAAGGCGCCTAAATTGGCCGATTTTTATTTTGTTGCAGTTTTTTCAAATTTGGATATTTTCATATTTTTTCTACTCAGAATCGCGAGCTCTTTCGATCCTCATTAGCAGAAAAAAATGTCCTAAGAATTCCATACATTTTTTGTCTTCCACCGAGTTACGGTTGAAGAAAGTGTATGAAAAATAGTAATTCTATGGATTTTTTACGGGACACTTTTTTATTTCTATCAGGATGGAAAGAGCTCGTGATTCTGAGTAGAAAAAATGTAAATAAAGTCCAAATTTGGAAAATTTTAAACTAACTACAATAAAATAAAAATCCGCCCAAATATGTAATGCAGTTTGAGCCTTAATTAATAGTTAAGTAGGTATCTATGAACTCATAATCGGGAGATTTTTTTCACGATTTCTTAGTAGTCTCCATAGTGAAAGTTGCTCGACGTAACTGTCCCTAGGATCCTGTTCACTTTTGCTCCACGAGCCAGATGTTACCCTGTATACGTTAGAATAAAGTTCTACGTTCGTTCTACAGATATTAATCGTTATTTTTCAAACCGGTTACGAGTCTTGCTCATTTGTTTGTGAAAATCTAGATTATAGAGCTTTATTTTGAATATGAGGTGTATTACTCAAGAATAAACATTTAACCTTTTAAACGTTCCTTCTCGCATCAAAATGTGATCAATATA
Organism: Thaumatotibia leucotreta; assembly: GCA_025490895.1. Classification (NCBI taxonomy): domain Eukaryota; kingdom Metazoa; phylum Arthropoda; class Insecta; order Lepidoptera; family Tortricidae; genus Thaumatotibia; species Thaumatotibia leucotreta. The sequence goes on along the minus strand of JALPQI010005058.1, from coordinate 52,346 downwards.
CAAGGAAACCTCCATCAATGAAAAAAGAAACTAAACCTTATCTGTCAGCAAGACAATTATTTAGAGTGAACGCACATTATTACTTCGATGGCTACTGGTGTAGTCGGCATGACAACACACGACACTTTAGTGGTTCTTCGCGTTCAAAGGTTTAACCGTTTAATATTTAATTAATATAATTACAAGAAATATTTATTCCAAATACATACATGTCAAAAGTACCATCAAATAATAAAATAAAAAAAGCAATCGATAATAAAACTGCCGTAAAAGTGGCCGTGTGTTGTCCTGCTTACCACGCCAGCAGCCTTTAAGTGGTCATCGAGTATGCTGTCAAAGTAACTGTCTTGCTGACAGATAAGGTTTATTTTCGTTGTTCATTAGTAAAGATCACAGAATTAGATTTGGATAGAAGAAACAAGTTCATTCATTTGTATGGCGGCCGAGCGTGTCAGATTTTGTACTGAAGTTGTTACTTGCCTATGATTTTAAATATGTCTCAGGCCCTTGAGTATTCATATTTTTTTGTGTTGTTGCAATTAATATTACTTAAGGAGGCATTATTAATGTTTTTGTTCACTTCAACTTACAAAATTTGACGCCCGAAAGCTGCAAGCTGCGATTAAAGACGGACAACTCAGTGGATTTCACTGAGTTCATTTGACACGCTAAGTAGATACGTTTGCTTGATCTATGGCATATATATGACATCTGTGGTAAAGATACTGGCGTTGAAAAGGTTAATTATATTGGAACAGTGGTCACGAGGGTAAAATTAAATTAAATAAGGTTACCTTAGGATGACTCCACGAGGCCACAGCGTCGCAGAAAAACATGAAGTCTGGCACGACACCGCCCGGGTTGACCTGGATCATCTGGCAGATGCCGCGGAAGGCGGAGTCCTTCTCGTCGTTGTCGCGGATGTTGCGCAGCGACGAGCACCTGCGGGGGGCCCGACACGTCACCGACCGCCCGGGGGAGACCGACGTCCCAAACTGCCATTTTCCCAACGCTAGTCCTTTTGATCGCCGTCATCGAGCGCGCAATTTGCATAACGCAGATTAGCAGGGTTAGCTCATGATTGGTGCGATATGTCGCGAGATAGGATTTCCGACTTTTGAGCATTTTCACTTTTAGGGACATCCAATTAACGTGAGATTTATAAGCTTTAATTGGAGTCAAGATTGTAACGATAATGAAGTACGATATCTTCGGGAATTAAAATTTTCTCGGTCTTTTTTTATTATAATATCGCTTATAGTTTATCAAATAAACATCAAAATCGGCTTTTAATTGAAATTTTGTGCTTAATTATCGTTACAACTTTGACTGCAATTAAGCTTTTTTTAATCCGACACTAATTGAATGTCCTTTAGTGAAAAAGCTAATTTATAAATAAATTACCGAGAGTTTTTGCATATGTAGTGGTATTACTTGCGTATTTTCTCGAATTTAGTACTGTCATCATTTATCTAAAAGTAAATCTATTAGCAAAGACATAAGGTCATCTTTAAGAGCGTTACTTTTAGTATCACCACTACAAATTCAATTCCAAGGTCTCAGTAATTTATCTATACTATGTTAATAAAAGAGGAACAGATCTGATAGTCTATATCGCCGCGAGATTCGGTCGCTTTGATCATGTGCTAACCCCGATAAGTTTGCATTTGAATGGGACTAATTTTTACATTATAAAAACCAAATTGGATCTTTTGTCTTACTTAGACTCCACAAGGTGAGCTAGATATTATATCACATATCAGATTACGGCGGTCAAAAGGTTAAAGGGTACACGGAAATAATGTCTAATCCCACCATAGCCATTTGGTTGAATTTTAGTGTGATAGCTCGTAGCCATAGTTACTGAAAGCGATTGAATAACCATGACATTCCGAAACCATGACATTTCAATTAATTATCATACCAGCTAAGCGGCCTAAGCAAATCGTTTGTTTTACAGCAACGAGCACCCTCTCACGAATACCAGTATCTTTTCAATTATATTGATTAAAAAGAGACGGATAACCGCGAGAAGGCCGCGAGTTGCTGTGTTAGTAAGAAATATGCTAGCCCCCTTGGTAAGGAATACTTTGAAAGCTCTATATATTCTGATTGAAATCCGAATTTATGAAAAGTTAGATTAATATGTTCTTTCCGTGTAACCTTAATTGATAGCAAGGTTTTTTTATTATAATTTTTTTGTTGGTAGTTGGAATCTGGCATTTTGGGTATATAATAAACTTATGTGGTACTTTGGATTGCGGGTTCAGGAACGAGTGTAAGTTATTATAAATTTTAACTTGCCTTATCGATGCATTATCGCGATAGGTTCGCGCCATACTGTATTATTATATTCATTTTATATAAAACTGATAAATCAAATTGCTGGCGTGGTAATGGGCACCACGATAATGCGTCGATTATATTTGGTGAACAGTTTTCTAACATCAATCACACTTTTAAGACAAAAGCAGCTATTGATTCGTAAATAAAGCAATCTTAGTTCAAAATCCCGAAAACTGGGCGTAATTAAAGTCTCGTCTCAGTCGTTTATTGCGGAGTTTGCTTTATTTACGATGGAATAGATGTTTCATCGAAAAAGACTAGAAGTCAGAAACTTGTTAACTAAATAGACAAGCATGATATTTCCGAATGTTTTCAAAATGTCAGCTGTTTGTCTAAGGGAGGCAAAACTTAAGAAAGCGATGTCTAAGATAACGGCGTCTAGGGTAATGCGGTTAATTAATATATTAATGAGTGACTTGCATAAAACATATCATAATGACACTGGAGTATGAGCAGTCCACGCTGAAAGACGATATTGCGAATAGTATACAACATGTTACCGTGGTGAAGGCTTTTAAAATCATAATATTTGTAATGCATAAGATAGACAAATATGCATTTCAAATTTGAGAGTTCAAAACCAAATTGGAAAGATAAACATTATTTTAATAGGATAAGTAACACAAAAGATAGAACCTAAATTATAAATGTTCAATACAGTACTGAAAAATCGTCATATGGCGGTTACATTAATTCATATTACAAATGATGATGTATGGCTTCGTATGCATTAGAGGGTTAACTTGAGCAGTGATGCAGATTCTTAAGCAAAGCTTTTGAGTGTTTTTTAATAAAAATATAATGTTTTAAAATACATATACCTTTACAAACAAAAAAATTGTATGAATCAATTAAATACAAAATTGTTCGTTAATTATCTCTTGTCAATTATATGTTGAAATTACCATTGCACATTGGTTACCTTGACCAATAGAAGGAATTAAATGAATACTGGATTAATTTAAATATTTGCGAATTGTAAATACTTGAAAACTATTGCTAGTTGTGAATTTTCAATAAACCCACCCGTTTCAATAAAAGCCCGCATAATGGTAACAGACTGTTTGTGACCATTTAGATCTTTGATATTTACTTTTGTCCAAAATAATGATTACGAGACCATGCAGACTGAGGAGTCTTTCAGCGTGGGTGATAGAATATTGAAATAAAGTTTAGCGGTTACATATTTTAGAAAGCGGATGGTGTCAACAGAACACATATGGTACAGCACTGAACATAAAACAACTACCCGTCCGTTAGTGTCAAACACAAGCAACACCATCCACGATCGAAACAATATGGGGTTAACAACTTATTCAATATTAAACGTAATCATAATTAATAATATAAAGTAATAATAAAAAAAATACTACAGACCACTGGCGTACAAATTGATGTAATACGGGTGCGACGTCGTGTGGGCACACATAACCTAGCCGACCGATAGTTATCGCTACGGCGACATACCGAGAACAAAACCAAGAAACAAATCAACAAACCATCCAAAACATACTTAAAGTACATAATCAACGCCAGCAACGGCAACCAATCAGTGTTACCAATACAAAAAACGTCAAACAATTTGGTCTAGTAAATAAATGGCTATTGCTGCGAGACGGCCCGGACGGAGATAATATATGGACTATTTCAAACTGGTGGCGTGGTCGCTAACGCTCAGTCGCGAACGAAACGCAACTGTCTTTGTCGCACTAATAAGAGTAATAAGAAATAGGAGCATTCCATGGGCTGTCCCGTACAAACGCGTGTATATTTCAATAATTTGAGTTTTCTTCCGAGTTATTAGTCATTAAATATGTTTTTGAGCAATTTTTGACTCCTCTAGTCACGAAAGAGAATTTCGGTAAACCCACAATTTTGAGAAAAACCGTGTTCGTACGGGACATCGGTGGACTTTTTCGTGGAATGCTCCAATAGAGACATGACTCAGATGTGCTACTGCGCGTTAGCGATTGGTAACTTGGCTACGCACTCAGGGACCTATTTCTCAAAGGCTTGTAACTTGTAATACAAAAATGTAATGAAAAGAGACATCCACTTGTACTTCGACTTACAAGCTTTTGAGAAGCGGGCCTCACGAGGGCTAACCGACAACATCCGAAATCGTATGCTAGGAGCATTCGAGCTCTGTCACTCCAATAAAGGCCTTCATTTGAGTGACAGAGACAAACACTCGAATTCACGATATTCGAAGTTCCCGGTCTATAGCATAGTCTGAATCACGCCAACTTGATAGTTGTCCTCTGACACATCTCAGAAACAATTGGGTCGTTTTTAAAAGTATACGTAATTAAGGACTGAAAACACAAATCAGGATTGTTTCTACTGCGTTATGTAATGTAATGTAAGTTAGTAAGGCAAATTACATGGGTAACTTTATTTTAAATACGTTTTTATATTTAATTAGATGTCGTATAGCAAGTTCCATAATTAAACAATTTAAGCATTTTGAGGAATGTGGTAAGTCTTGTTCAGCGTCATTGACTAGAGTCAACAGGTAGACCAGGGGCCAATACCACAAAACTTTACAAGCGTACAATTCTACAAAATTGTCAACTATTTGTATGGGAATTTATGCAATTTTGTAGAATTGTACGCTTGTAAAGTTTTGTGGGATAGGCCACAGCATATCAATTTTAATTAATATTGAACACGTGATCCAAATCTACAACGTTTTGAGTAATGCTCAGCCATAAGAGGAAGTCCGTCCGGGCCACCTCGAAAGCCGCACGTTGGTGCGGTCGCTACATTGCGTGGGGCACTATGTATATACAGGTATCCCCCAACCAAATGGAACAAGCAAAAGACTCATACATAATATTTGTTCTTTAAGGGGGAGCCTTTAATATTTCTGTATTCAATTTAGCGGTTTGTATGGTTTAGTGTATCGTTAACAATATATAACTAGATCAATATATAATAACTTGTATATGTAAGTGGGAAACAAAAGTGGGTAAATGGCAACATAACGGTTTAGTACACAGTTAGGGAACATTCTGTGGCTCTCCCGATGCCGGTTGCTAACAAGCGCATTCTCAAGTGTGGCGGAGACACCGCCCCGACGGAAACAGGAAAATGATCTCATGAACTTATGGGAACTCAATATGAAGCGGTGACAAAAATATGCACTCCAAATATTCAGTGTAGCCAACTGCCACCATTTATATCGACAAATTAATATACTATTGTGAGGTAGATCAGTTTTAGTACAAGTTAAATATGGCAAGGAATTGAGTACATTTATCGAATAATTAAAGTGGACTGACCTGTGTTTTCCAATAGCGTTTTGGGCGTGTTAGGCCTATTGATTATTTCTACTAAATGGTTTAGCACTAGGGGAATATATTTCGACGTTTCCGCTCCTGCAAAGTAAACAATATTAAGTTAAACACGAGCCAATGTCGGACAAAGAGTTTCAGTTCGTCTATGGACACACGAGGACGCATGAATATTGCAGGATGGCCATGTTTTTAGATTAAAAGTTGTCAGTACAAGAAATATAAAAACATTTTCGAAATGGTAAATAGTGACAACATTGCTAAATTAAATATGCCATTAAAGATATTAATAATTTAAGCTCCTCGTTGCTTCTATCATAGCCAGATGAGATGCTAATCATTAGTTTTAAGTACGTCCTATTCTGTTTCAGACTGACTACACTCGACTGTTCAAATTCATATTAATATTTTTAAATTAACATGGCGACCCTGCTTGAACCTTAGCAACCTCAAGTAATAAAACTGTTTTTGTTTAGATATTTAAGATTTTTAGTTCAAAATAATTAAAACAATTAAATATAACTATAAAATGACTTATTTTTATAAATGTCTAGACATTTATAAAAAATAATTTAATATCCAAATCTGAAAAATAAACCTATTAGGGCTTAACCGTTAAGTACTTGCAGTCAGTGAAACCGCTCGGCTACCAGGCCTACTACGGCGAAAATAGAAATTCGTAAATTTCGAGGATTTATCTCTGTCGCTCAAACGAAAGCGTCATTAGAGTGAAAGAGATAAGTACTCGAAATTTACTAATTTCGTTTTTCGCGGTAGGGCTGCAGCTCCACTGGCCAGTGATTGCAGGGCAGTCCCAGGTCTAATTTAGCTTACCGTGGGACTAGATTGACTCTAGAAATTGATTTGTCAACATCTAGTGAGGACATTGACTAGCATCAAGCTGATGATGAGATTGGAAGATGGGCATTAACTCGGGGATGTGGAACGTGCTGAAGCAACCTTTGTCAGGTTTACTGGGATGTTTCTTTGACCGTTTTAGACGCCTCATTAATCTGGGTACATTTTTGGTAGAAGTGACCAAATATTTTGGTGGTATTCTTAGTCTTAGAGCCTCCGTATCTCTACCACAATAGTACATTACGAAGTGCGAAAAACATGAAATTCGGAACGAGTGGCGATGTTTTTTTAAAACACGACCGGCAGGGAGAATTTCGGAGCGAATTTCGTTTTTGCACGTGTCTCGTAAGACGTTTTTTAGTACAGATGGCCCTCCGAAGTTTTGGGCCTGACGTAAAATGTCACACTTCTCGCACTAGAGCCTAAAAAAGGCACCATCTGTACTAAAAAATATGTTAAATGAACCAGCGATTTCTACAAAAATAAATAATGAAATTAGGTCATTTAGGGTGCTTCTTATTTTTGCAATTTTGTAGGATGCTCGAACCAATAAAGGAACTCTTTGCTCTCCCGATTGCAATTTTCTATGGGGCACCCTCTTATTTTGTTATTTGATAAGTAAACCAAATTTGTTTTTTTTTTCAATTATTATAAACAAACATTAGGGGTCGCTACCGAAGTAATAAAAAAAGCAACTAATCATTTTGCCTTTCTTGAACTTCTTACTTCGATAGCGACCCCTAATTTTTGTTTGTAATAATTGAAAAAAATAAATAAATATGGTTTACTTATCAAATAACAAACTGAGAGGGTGCCTCATAGAAAATTGCAATCGGGAGAGCAAAGAGCTCCTTTATTGGTTCGAGCATCCTACAAAATTGCAAAAATAAGAAGCACCCTATAGGTCATGTACTCGGGCCTTCCTCAACAGCACTGACCGAGCTTGATGCTGATCTCGCCGATGGCCCAGGTAGCGTTGTTGCAGACGGAGATGAGCTCGGGGTTGAGGTTGTTGCCGAGGATGGGCAGGAACTCGGGTATGTACGGGTGAATGTAACTAGGTCATGTACGAGGACCTTCCTCAACAGCACTGACCGAGCTTGATGCTGATCTCGCCGATGGCCCAGGTAGCGTTGTTGCAGACGGAGATGAGCTCGGGGTTGAGGTTGTTGCCGAGGATGGGCAGGAACTCGGGTATGTACGGGTGAATGTAACTAGGTCATGTACGAGGACCTTCCTCAACAGCACTGACCGAGCTTGATGCTGATCTCGCCGATGGCCCAGGTAGCGTTGTTGCAGACGGAGATGAGCTCGGGGTTGAGGTTGTTGCCGAGGATGGGCAGGAACTCGGGTATGTACGGGTGAATGTAACTAGGTCATGTACGAGGACCTTCCTCAACAGCACTGACCGAGCTTGATGCTGATCTCGCCGATGGCCCAGGTAGCGTTGTTGCAGACGGAGATGAGCTCGGGGTTGAGGTTGTTGCCGAGGATGGGCAGGAACTCGGGTATGTACGGGTGAATGTAACTAGGTCATGTACGAGGACCTTCCTCAACAGCACTGACCGAGCTTGATGCTGATCTCGCCGATGGCCCAGGTAGCGTTGTTGCAGACGGAGATGAGCTCGGGGTTGAGGTTGTTGCCGAGGATGGGCAGGAACTCGGGTATGTACGGGTGAATGTAACTAGGTCATGTACGAGGACCTTCCTCAACAGCACTGACCGAGCTTGATGCTGATCTCGCCGATGGCCCAGGTAGCGTTGTTGCAGACGGAGATGAGCTCGGGGTTGAGGTTGTTGCCGAGGATGGGCAGGAACTCGGGTATGTACGGGTGAATGTAACTAGGTCATGTACGAGGACCTTCCTCAACAGCACTGACCGAGCTTGATGCTGATCTCGCCGATGGCCCAGGTAGCGTTGTTGCAGACGGAGATGAGCTCGGGGTTGAGGTTGTTGCCGAGGATGGGCAGGAACTCGGGTATGTACGGGTGAATGTAACTAGGTCATGTACGAGGACCTTCCTCAACAGCACTGACCGAGCTTGATGCTGATCTCGCCGATGGCCCAGGTAGCGTTGTTGCAGACGGAGATGAGCTCGGGGTTGAGGTTGTTGCCGAGGATGGGCAGGAACTCGGGTATGTACGGGTGAATGTAACTAGGTCATGTACGAGGACCTTCCTCAACAGCACTGACCGAGCTTGATGCTGATCTCGCCGATGGCCCAGGTAGCGTTGTTGCAGACGGAGATGAGCTCGGGGTTGAGGTTGTTGCCGAGGATGGGCAGGAACTCGGGTATGTACGGGTGAATGTAACTAGGTCATGTACGAGGACCTTCCTCAACAGCACTGACCGAGCTTGATGCTGATCTCGCCGATGGCCCAGGTAGCGTTGTTGCAGACGGAGATGAGCTCGGGGTTGAGGTTGTTGCCGAGGATGGGCAGGAACTCGGGTATGTACGGGTGAATGTAACTAGGTCATGTACGAGGACCTTCCTCAACAGCACTGACCGAGCTTGATGCTGATCTCGCCGATGGCCCAGGTAGCGTTGTTGCAGACGGAGATGAGCTCGGGGTTGAGGTTGTTGCCGAGGATGGGCAGGAACTCGGGTATGTACGGGTGAATGTAACTAGGTCATGTACGAGGACCTTCCTCAACAGCACTGACCGAGCTTGATGCTGATCTCGCCGATGGCCCAGGTAGCGTTGTTGCAGACGGAGATGAGCTCGGGGTTGAGGTTGTTGCCGAGGATGGGCAGGAACTCGGGTATGTACGGGTGAATGTAACTAGGTCATGTACGAGGACCTTCCTCAACAGCACTGACCGAGCTTGATGCTGATCTCGCCGATGGCCCAGGTAGCGTTGTTGCAGACGGAGATGAGCTCGGGGTTGAGGTTGTTGCCGAGGATGGGCAGGAACTCGGGTATGTACGGGTGAATGTAACTAGGTCATGTACGAGGACCTTCCTCAACAGCACTGACCGAGCTTGATGCTGATCTCGCCGATGGCCCAGGTAGCGTTGTTGCAGACGGAGATGAGCTCGGGGTTGAGGTTGTTGCCGAGGATGGGCAGGAACTCGGGTATGTACGGGTGAATGTAACTAGGTCATGTACGAGGACCTTCCTCAACAGCACTGACCGAGCTTGATGCTGATCTCGCCGATGGCCCAGGTAGCGTTGTTGCAGACGGAGATGAGCTCGGGGTTGAGGTTGTTGCCGAGGATGGGCAGGAACTCGGGTATGTACGGGTGAATGTAACTAGGTCATGTACGAGGACCTTCCTCAACAGCACTGACCGAGCTTGATGCTGATCTCGCCGATGGCCCAGGTAGCGTTGTTGCAGACGGAGATGAGCTCGGGGTTGAGGTTGTTGCCGAGGATGGGCAGGAACTCGGGTATGTACGGGTGAATGTAACTAGGTCATGTACGAGGACCTTCCTCAACAGCACTGACCGAGCTTGATGCTGATCTCGCCGATGGCCCAGGTAGCGTTGTTGCAGACGGAGATGAGCTCGGGGTTGAGGTTGTTGCCGAGGATGGGCAGGAACTCGGGTATGTACGGGTGCACGTGTTGGAAGCATGCCTTCGTCAGGTCGCCGAGTAGCGCGAATGATGATTGCCGGACCTGGACACGTTATATTAGTTTCAATCATTTATTACTCACTTAGGTATCAGAGCTTAGCTCTCGTCAGTTTTTACAGAGACAAGACTAAGCCTACCCTACATAGCAATTACATATATGTAATCAAAATAATCTAATAAGAAGTATTTTGCTTGTTTAAATGTTGTTTAATTGGCCGTGTGGTGACGGCGGTAAGAATACATTTGTCACCACCCCAACTCCTCCTGCGGGTGTCGTAAGAGTCGACTAAGGGATTGAAATGTCACTTACCATCATTTAATAAATAATTGGTGATGGGCAGCAGAGCGTCATCATAGTAGACACATTACTGCGATCGCCAATCCGCTTGCCCAGCGTGGCGATTATGGGCATTTACCTCCTAATGCGTTTATATTTATACGCATAGTTAAAAATAGGAGAGGCCTACGTCCAGCAGTGGACTATCATAGGATGATGATGATTACTCACTACTTAGGTATCAGAGCTTAGCTCTCGTCAGTTTTTACAGAGACAAGACTAAGCTAGATCGGTTATTTTCCCCAACATAGCAATTACCTAAATGTAATCAAAATAATTTTCACACCACCTATTCGAATACGGGACTTTTCTTCCCGGCTAGCAGGGATCAAAGTGGCACTTTTCTGTTCAAGGACTTTCTATTGCCAGCCTAAAAAATTACAATGAAATATGAAAATAAACAGTACGTTCATAATTCATAAAAATTTCTTCAGAATCGATTATTTGCATAAATATTATGTGATATATCTTTTATTTTTCTCATAGGTGGTGTGAAAAACAGTATGTGTCACACGGTATCAAAATGATTTCGTCTTAGGCGTTAAAGCTTGAATCCTTCATTACGCTCAGGATTCGACTTTAGAATCCATCCCTACGGTCGGGATTCAATTGTGGAATCCGTCGCTCCGTTCAGGATTCAATATACGCCCACGCCGGAAATATACCATTTTGATCCCTTGTGACATAATCTACTATCGTATCTAAAATACCAGAAAACAATAAAAATAATCTAATAAGAAGTATTTTGTTTGTTTAAATGTGAATTAAACTGTAAATTTCAAATGCCCGCTGGTCAGGTCGAGCCACGATCATGAAGTGAGGAATTCTTTTTATATTTGCCACTAAAATGAAATATGAAAATTTGGGTAAATTTTATACTATTTCTGCTCAGAATCACGAGCTGATTCCATTTCCGGCGAAAAAAAAACTGTCCCAAAAATTTCATACATATTTCGAATATCCTCTTGTGTTACCGCCCTAGAAGGTATATGGAAAATAGTAACACAATAGGAAAAAAAAACATGGGACACTTTTTTTCGACGGAAATGGAATCGGCTTGTGATTCTGAGTAGAAATAGTATAAAATGTACCTAAAATTTCACATTTCATTTTAGTGGCAAAAATAAAAAGAATTGCTCAAGTATGTATGTATATGTGGGCACACCTCCGGCATGGGGTCCTGCATGCACTGGTACAGCAGCTGCATGAGGTTGGAGTTGAGGACGAGATGGTCGATGTGTCCGTCGAGGCCCTCGGCCAGGCCGCTGAGCAGGTCGAGGGCCACGATCATGAAGTATGTATGTATATGTGGGCACACCTCCGGCATGGGGTCCTGCATGCACTGGTACAGCAGCTGCATGAGGTTGGAGTTGAGGACGAGATGGTCGATGTGTCCGTCGAGGCCCTCGGCCAGGCCGCTGAGCAGGTCGAGGGCCACGATCATGAAGTATGTCTGTATATGTGGGCACACCTCCGGCATGGGGTCCTGCATGCACTGGTACAGCAGCTGCATGAGGTTGGAGTTGAGGACGAGATGGTCGATGTGTCCGTCGAGGCCCTCTGCCAGGCCGCTGAGCAGGTCGAGGGCCACGATCATGAAGTATGTATGTATATGTGGGCACACCTCCGGCATGGGGCCCTGCATGCACTGGTACAGCAGCTGCATGAGGTTGGAGTTGAGGACGAGATGGTCGATGTGTCCGTCGAGGCCCTCAGCCAGGCCGCTGAGCAGGTCGAGGGCCACGATCATGAAGTATGTCTGTATATGTGGGCACACCTCCGGCATGGGGTCCTGCATGCACTGGTACAGCAGCTGCATGAGGTTGGAGTTGAGGACGAGATGGTCGATGTGTCCGTCGAGGCCCTCGGCCAGGCCGCTGAGCAGGTCGAGGGCCACGATCATGAAGTCCTTGTCGGGGGCGTCGAATTGCTCCGGGCTTTGGCTGTTTGCCTGCGAACATCACATGGATATGTGAATGAATGTATGTGATAATTATATTTTTAATGCTATGTTCCTGTAAGTTACAAATGTTATTAAAATAAAAAAATAAAATGGATGTACAGACCATTTTTTTTCTCAAAGTTGTCCCCTAAATATTTCGGATTTGGAACTTTTAACATGATTTCCATTCATAATCACGAGCTCTTTCCATCCTGTTCGGATACATTTTTTATCGCAAGGATTTTTTCCATTCCGTAAACATTTTTTTTAAATATCGTCGCTGAGATTGCCAATTCCGTTATGTGTAAATTTCAAATTTGACAAAAGAAGACTGTAAACATATGTCATTTGGATTGATTTTTCAGTTCCTTAAATCTTGCACATAACGGAATTGGCAATCTCAACGACGATATATGGTTTGTCCCTTTTATAACTTAAGACCGAAACGGACAAGTAATATTTATCAGCTTGCTAAGTTAGGAGGGGTATATAAATAAGGGTAATAGTACATACTGATTATACTCATTTTTATCGATATGGCAAGTCAGAAAGAAGAAAACTCTACACGAAGTCAGATATTAAAATACTCAAATCCTGGTCACGGCACCAAATTGTTATAAAGTACCTTTTTTGCTCGTTTTACTAAAGTGACACGAATATCGGTGGGGTTGGACAATAAACTAAACAACTGAAAATAAGAAAAACAGCTATTTTCTATGGGATTGAGAAGCCGATAATTTTTGCAGCCTCTTTTTCTCGTGACAGGTTGATTTTCGATACTATACAGGGTAGCCAAAAAAATAAGTGCATTCCCGCTGCCAGTGTTTTAGGAAACACGATAAGCCCCTTAGGGAGATATTGAAATAAGTTCGAGTTTAAAAAGCGGTAGTTCTAAGTAGTTATTAGTAGCACCTGGTAAGGTATCTACGTATTTTTAAAACAATTAGACCCTTCTGAAACTTCCCAAAACCTCCTAAGGGACTAATTGCGAGTTCCAAAACCTCACAGGGAAATCCTGAAATTAAGCCTCCACGCCATTCCTAGAGTACAAAATGATTTGTACTAGAAAATAGTGATGCAGGGTGGTCCTTTTTGAGACCCGTGTCCTGTAAAGGGTTAACACAAAAATAGTGAAGACTCACGATGTTCTGGTTGAGCGTCTGCTCGATGAGGGACACGCAGCGGCGGAAGACGGGCTCGCAGTACGGCAGGAACCCGGACTGCAGCGCCGTCGCCACCGACGACAGGCACTGCGGGGGGGGGGGGGGGGGGGACTTGTTATTAACTTATTACACGAAATATTCTGTCTATAGGAGGTCTAAACTTCAAGCTGAGAATTTTTTCATACCACCTATTCGAATACGGGTCTTTTCTTCCCTGCTAGGAGGGATCAAAGTGACCCTTTTCTGTTCAAGGCCTTTCTATTGCCAGCCTAAAAAATTACAATGAAATATGAAAATAAACAGTACGTTTATAAATGACAAAAAATTTCTTCAGAATCGATTATTTGCAAAAATATTAAATATGTGATGTACCTTTTATTTTTCTCATAGGTGGTGTGAAAAGCAATATGTGACACACGGTATCAAAATTATTTCGTCTTCGGCGTTAACGCTTGAATCCTTTATTACGCTCAGGATTCCACTTTAGAATCCCGACCGTAGGGAGGAATCCATCGCTCCATTCAGGATTCAATATACGCCAACGCCGGAAATATACCATTTTGATCCCTTGTGACATAGTCTACCATTGTCACATCAAATACAATAGCATCATACAAGATGAGGAGGTTCTTGTGCTGGTACTTCCGACAAGGGTCTGAAGGATTACATAAAAGACAAAGAAAAGTCTCACCTCCAACAACGGGAACAGATCCTTATCCTCATCCTTCAGCACATTCCACTTATTTATCAGCGGCGGCATCAGCAGACTAATATACTCTGGCTTGTTCAAATGATGGCCCACAGAGTCTGCCAACGTGCCAATAGCATCATACAAAATGAGGTTCTTGTGCTGGTACTTCCCGAAGGGTCTGAAGGATTACATAAAAGACAAAGAAAAGTCTCACCTCCAACAACGGGAACAAATCCTTATCCTCATCCTTCAGCACATTCCATTTGTTTATCAGCGGCGGCATCAGCAGACTGATATACTCCGGCTTGTTCAAGTGATGCCCGACAGAGTCCGCCAACGTGCCAATAGCATCATACAAGATAAGGCTCTTGTGCTGGTACTTCCGACGAGGGTCTGAAGGATTACATAAAAGACAAAGAAAACTCTCACCTCCAACAACGGGAACAAATCCTTATCCTCATCCTTCAGCACATTCCACTTATTTATCAACGGTGGCATCAGCAGACTGATATACTCCGGCTTGTTCAAGTGATGGCCCACAGAGTCCGCCAACGTGCCAATAGCATCATACAAGATGAGGAGGTTCTTGTGCTGGTATTTCCCGAAGACGAGGGTCTGAAGGATTACATAAAAGACAAAGAAAAGTCTCACCTCCAACAACGGGAACAGATCCTTATCCTCATCCTTCAGCACATTCCACTTATTTATCAGCGGCGGCATCAGCAGACTGATATACTCCGGCTTATTCAAATGATGGCCCACAGAGTCTGCCAACGTGCCAATAGCATCATACAAGATGAGGAGGTTCTTGTGCTGGTATTTCCTGAAGACGAGGGTCTGAAGGATTACATAAAAGACAAAGAAAAGTCTCACCTCCAACAACGGGAACAAATCCTTATCCTCATCCTTCAGCACATTCCATTTATTTATCAGCGGCGGCATCAGCAGACTGATATACTCCGGCTTGTTCAAATGATGCCCCACAGAGTCTGCCAACGTGCCAATAGCATCATACAAGATGAGGAGGTTCTTGTGCTGGTATTTTCCGAAGGCGAAGACCAGGGTCTGAAGGATGTAGCCGAGGTATGGTACTAGTTCCGTGCAGGCCTCTTCTTCGAGGGTCGCGAAGGCTGAGCAGGCTGCTTCTTGGACGCGCTTGTTGTTATCTAGGACTCGTTTGAGAAGCTGCGGACAAGGGTTTTTCTGTTAATCTGGGTATGTTTAATAATAAATTACGATACAAGTGTGAAAAAAAATAAGTTCGAAATGAGTGGCGATAAATTAAAACACGACCGAAGGGAGTGGTTTTTTTTTTATGTTGGCACAACAAAGTGGCTCCACTCCACCTGATCGTAAGTGAAAAGTAGAGCCCAAATCGCGTTTTAAATCGACACAAGTTACAAATTTGTTTTCGCACGTGTATCGTACGACGTTTTTCAGTACAGATGACCCTCCGAAGTTTCGATCTGATAAGAATTGAAACACTACTCGCACCATCTGTACTGAAAAGATTATTTTTAATAAACGGTAGAAGAATTGCGAAATTGTAAAAATTTAGGCCATACTGAAGTTTTGAAATCTTGTGGTTACGGACTTTGAACTAGCATTTAGGGTGTTACAGTAATGCCTAAAAATTCCACCTCAGGTACACTCCGTCCAGCAGGATGCCCGCCCAGGCAGGCACAGGTCTCACCTCGGTCATGACGGGCCGCAGGTAGAGGTCGTGTGACTGGGCGACGACCCAGTGGCTGTAGCGGGAGTGTCCCGCAGGATGCCCGCCCAGGCAGGCACAGGTCTCACCTCGGTCATGACGGGCCGCAGGTAGAGGTCGTGTGACTGGGCGACGACCCAGTGGCTGTAGCGGGAGTGTCCAGCAGGATGCCCGCCCAGGCAGGCACAGGTCTCACCTCGGTCATGACGGGCCGCAGGTAGAGGTCGTGTGACTGGGCGACGACCCAGTGGCTGTAGCGGGAGTGTCCCGCAGGATGCCCGCCCAGGCAGGCACAGGTCTCACCTCGGTCATGACGGGCCGCAGGTAGAGGTCGTGTGACTGGGCGACGACCCAGTGGCTGTAGCGGGAGTGTCCAGCAGGATGCCCGCCCAGGCAGGCACAGGTCTCACCTCGGTCATGACGGGCCGCAGGTAGAGGTCGTGTGACTGGGCGACGACCCAGTGGCTGTAGCGGGAGTGTCCCGCAGGATGCCCGCCCAGGCAGGCACAGGTCTCACCTCGGTCATGACGGGCCGCAGGTAGAGGTCGTGTGACTGGGCGACGACCCAGTGGCTGTAGCAGTGTCCATCAGGATGCCCGCCCAGGCAGGCACAGGTCTCACCTCCGTCATGACGGGCCGCAGGTAGAGGTCGTGCGACTGGGCGACGACCCAGTGGCTGTAGCGGGAGTGTCCAGCAGGATGCCCGCCCAGGCAGGCACAGGTCTCACCTCGGTCATGACGGGCCGCAGGTAGAGGTCGTGTGACTGGGCGACGACCCAGTGGCTGTAGCGGGAGTGTCCCGCAGGATGCCCGCCCAGGCAGGCACAGGTCTCACCTCGGTCATGACGGGCCGCAGGTAGAGGTCGTGCGACTGGGCGACGACCCAGTGGCTGTAGCGGGAGTGTCCCGCAGGATGCCCGCCCAGGCAGGCACAGGTCTCACCTCCGTCATGACGGGCCGCAGGTAGAGGTCGTGCGACTGGGCGACGACCCAGTGGCTGTATCGCGAGAGGGTCCAGCAAGTGATGGCGCGCACGAGAGCCTTGCGCTCGCCGAGACAGCACACCAGGTAGGGGACCAGGTCGGGCAGGTGCGGGACCATGCCGCCCATGCAGCCATCCGCCACCGCGCCTAGGGCTAGGATGCCGCTTTCCTGCAATAATACGCCACGATTAGCATAATCAATAAGCATCACTTCTTCTGGAT
The DNA here is from genome assembly GCA_025490895.1 of Thaumatotibia leucotreta. Classification (NCBI taxonomy): domain Eukaryota; kingdom Metazoa; phylum Arthropoda; class Insecta; order Lepidoptera; family Tortricidae; genus Thaumatotibia; species Thaumatotibia leucotreta. The sequence continues at coordinate 35,218 of JALPQI010005058.1, read as the reverse complement.
CACTCTTACAATCACAGTTTATGCATTACAAGCTTACAAAAAAAACTACTACTATCATCATGAAACTGCTAAACATAGAGGTGGTTCTGTTACAGTTTACCCCCCATTTTTCACCTTGATAACTTAATTATTATTAAACAGCATCTCATACTCGTAGTACAACGAGCAACAGTAAAGATAAATCCATCATCATAAAACAATGAATCTCTTTCCCACCCATTTTTCACCTACATTACCAAGTTATCATGGAAGAGTGCCGTCTTCGGATAGAGAAAAGAACAAGCAGATTCTAATCCTGTTGGGCATGTTCCTGCCCAAGACTAACCTTGATAACCCAACCATCATGGAACAGCATTTTCATCCGATGAAGAACACTTTAATAACCCTCGTGATCCGTCGTGACTCCTCCTCGTCTGAAGAGTCCTATCCCAGTGTTCCCAGACCCTCAATTTAGTAACCCAATATCCGCAGGACAGTGTCTCCTTGAAAATAGGCTACTTAGACCACTTTCTAGATAGGCCATACATTGACATCCTCACCATGATAGCCCAATCATCACAAAACCATGTCTCTTTAATGTTGGAAAAGACCATAAGCAACCTTACAATAGACGTGATTCTGGTTGAGCATGACCCCCGGTTTTTCGACTTGATCACCCAATCATGATAGAGCTTATAACATTGACCGAACATGAGCAACGCTCATGTTCTTCTCCATTATCAAGGGATAATGAGGAAGATCATGAGCAGATTTGAAGACATATACCTGGTAGATGACACAATCATCATGGAAGCGTGTCTCCTTCAGACAGAGAATGAACACGTCCCGATCTTGCTATAAACATGATACTGCCTAAGCTACGAACAAATAAAACATGGAAGCCGCACACCATATTAAATTGCCTTTCAAAAACGGTCCTGAATTTTAGTTGACAAGTGTCACCCCCTCTTCAGTGCGTCATGAATTTCAATGTCAACCTATAAAAACTTAAACCGCCATTTAAAAATAGTTGTGATTGGTCCATAAAAGTTTTGATTGGCTATATTCTATAAGCATTTGTCAAAGATGTTGCGTCGACATATGCGCGGTGTTAAGAAAAGCGCTATGTCCTGCCCATCTTGGCACAATTGAACAATTGTTTTTGGGGGCATTTTTGAGCTGGCGTCCATGTTATATGGTCGCAGTGCCTAAGACTCACCTTGATGACCCAGTCGTCATAGAACAGTGTCTCATTCAGATAGAGAAGAGAACGAGCAGGCCCTGAACTTGCTATATACATTAGCCCAAGACCATCTTCTTGATGACCCAATCATCATGGAAGCGTGTCTCCTTCAGACAGAGAACGAACAGGTCCCGATTTTGCTATAAACATGACACTGCTTAAGACTAACCTTGATGACCCAGTCGTCATAGAACAGTGTCTCATTCAGATAGAGAAGAGAACGAGCAGGCCCTGAACTTGCTATGTACATTAGCCCAAGACCATCTTCTTGATGACCCAATCATCATGGAAGCGTGTCTCCTTCAGACAGACCGAACAGGTCCCGATTTAGCTATAAACATGACACTGCCTAAGACTCACCTTGATGACCCAATCGTCATGGAACAGGGTTTCCTTCAGGATGGGGAACAGCACGGGCAGCAGGTCCTGCGCGAACACGTTGGCGAGCACGTCCAGCGCCGCGGCGGAGCACTTGCGCAGGTTCCAGTCGGACAGCGAGCCGTCGTCGTCGCCACCCTCCTCGTCTGAAGAGTCCTATCCCAATGTTCCCAGACCCTCAATTTAGTAACCGAATCTTCGCAGAACAGTGTCTCCTTAAAGATGGGCTACCAACACTTTCTAGATAGGCCAGACATCGACATGATCAAATGACCTCAATCCTCACCATGATAGCCCAATCATCACAAAACCATGTCTCTTTAATGTTGGAAAAGACCATAAGCAACCTTACAATAGACGTGATTCTGGTTGAGCTTATGCCCCGGTTTTTCACCCAATCATGATAGAGCGTTTAACATTGGCCGAAGAAGAATGAAGAACATAAGCGTTGACTTGAAGACATACCCTGGTAGATGCCACAATCATCATGGAAGCGTGTCTCCTTCAGACAGAACGAACAGGTCCCGATTTTGCTATAAACATGATACTACCTAAGACTCACCTTGATGACCCAATTGTCATAGAACAGTGTCTCATTCAGATAGAGAAGAGAACGAGCAGGCCCTGAACTTGCTATATACATTAGCCCAAGACCATCTTGATGACCCAATCATCATGGAAGCCTGTCTCCTTCAGACAGAACGAACAGGTCCCGATTTTGCTATAAACATGATACTGCTTAAGACTCACCTTGATGACCCAATCGTCATGGAACAGTCTCCTTCAGCACTTGTCCTCCACGACTCACCTTGATGACCCAATCATCATGGAACAGGGTTTCCTTCAGGATGGGGAACAGCACCGGCAGCAGGTCCTGGGCGAACACGTTGGCGAGCACGTCCAGCGCCGCGGCGGAGCACTTGCGCAGGTTCCAGTCGGACAGCGAGCCGTCGTCGTCGCCGCCCTCCTCTTCGTCTGAAGAGTCCTATCCCAATGTTCCCAGACCCTCAATTTAGTAACCGAATCTTCGCAGAACAGTGTCTCCTTAAAGATGGGCTACCAACACTTTGTAGATAGGCCAGACATCGACATGATCAAATGACCTCAATCCTCACCATGATAGCCCAATCATCACAAAACCATGTCTCTTTAATGTTGGGTCTTTTCCAACCTTACAATAGACGTGATTCTGGTTGAGCTTGACTCCCGGTTTTTCGCCTTGATCACCGAATCATGATAGAGCTTTTAACATTGGGCGAAGAAGAATGAAGATCATGATCAAGGGGTAATGAGGAAGATCATGAGCAGACTTGAAGACATATACCTGGTAGATGACACAATCATCATGGAAGCGTGTCTCCTTCAAACAGAACGAACAGGTCCCGATTTTGCTATAAACATGATACTGCCTAAGACTAACCTTGATGACCCAATTGTCATGGAACAGTGTCTCCTTTAGATCTTGCTATAGACATGATCCTGCCTAAGACTCACCTTGATGACCCAATCATCATGGAACAGGGTTTCCTTCAGGATGGGGAACAGCACCGGCAGCAGGTCCTGCGCGAACACGTTGGCGAGCACGTCCAGCGCCGCGGCGGAGCACTTGCGCAGGTTCCAGTCGGACAGCGAGCCGTCGTCGTCGCCGCCCTCTTCTTCGTCTGAGGAGTCGCCGCCTGCCATGTTGCTGTCGCCCGCCCCCGCTGGATGTACAAATGTTTGGTTAGTGTTTCTCTCATTTGAGGCTGAGATACAGAAAGTTTTTTTTTCTTAGGATAATGGTTAAATTTCCAAAAAGGGGTGCATTTTGTCCTACGTTTACTACCAAATATTTGGTTTGCCAGTCTATAGATGTATGTTCAAGTTTGCAACATAGCAATCTATTTTTATTTGTATAGTGGCTCTACTGTCAACGTGACGTTTGAACTTGACGTTTCCCCTCCCCTCTCGTTAGTACAAAAAGTCAGTGTGATTTCAAACCGTCATTGAATCGACACAGTTTTCGCTATGCTATCGTATTTTTATATTCTCGAACTAAAATACCACTCACACGCGAGCTCATCAGTACCATCATTAAACCAGCGAGTGTAAGGAGCCCCCACGACCGAGTGCGAAGAGCGGACCCAGGCTAAGTTGGACTCTGGAGGTAACGGTCAGGAGACTTCAGTTAGCAGGAGAATCCGGTCGGCGCCAACAGCGGACAGCAAAACTACGGATCCAACCTCCAGCATCACGCACGGAAGGTAATCCAATCACTCCGCTGTACATCTGTTCACTTCACGTCTCTTTTAACAAGCGCCAACATTCTTGCTCCCCCACACCCTAACGTATTTCAATTTAAATTACAACGGTTAATTCCGACTTTCTCTCGTTAAAACATTACAGTCCACTTTTTTCGTCTCTCGAACAATGTATATCTATTGTATGTATGTTTGCGGCACGACCGCTGCGGTTCTTCATTTTAGCGCGAAAGCATTAATTATTGAAAAAATAAAAGACAGTAAGATCTAAATGATCCAATAAAATAATTCTTGTAAAGCTTCAGACGAAAAAATGTAAAATTACATCATTTTCACCGAAAAATTTGTAATATGACATATTTTTCATCAATTTTACAAAAATAAATTTAAAATTGATGAAAAATATGTGAAATTACAAATTTTTCTGTGAAAATGATGTAATTTTACAGAATTCTGTAATTTTTTCGTCTGTAAAATTCCCTAATTTTTAACAGTGTGTGTGTGTGCGTGTGTTACCGTTGTGTTTGACGGTGTGCTGACGCGGCTTGTGGAAGCGCGGGCGGATGTCGGAGTCGCGGTCGTGTGTGTGTGTGTGTGTGTGTGCGTGTGTTACCGTTGTGTTTGACGGTGTGCGAGCGTGGCTTGTGGAAGCGCGGGCGGATGTCGGAGTCGCGGTCGTGTGTACCTGTGTGTGTGTGTGTGCGTGTGTTACCGTTGTGTTTGACGGTGTGCGAGCGTGGCTTGTGGAAGCGCGGGCGGATGTCGGAGTCGCGGTCGTGTGTACCTGTGTGTGTGTGTGTGTGTGCGTGTGTTACCGTTGTGTTTGACGGTGTGCGAGCGTGGCTTGTGGAAGCGCGGGCGGATGTCGGAGTCGCGGTCGTGTGTACCTGTGTGTGTGTGTGTGTGTGTGTTACCGTTGTGTTTGACGGTGTGCGAGCGTGGCTTGTGGAAGCGCGGGCGGATGTCGGAGTCGCGGTCGTGTGTACCTGTGTGTGTGTGTGTGCGTGTGTTACCGTTGTGTTTGACGGTGTGCTGACGCGGCTTGTGGAACCGCGGGCGGATGTCGGAGTCGCGGTCGTGTGTACCTGTGTGTGTGTGTGTGCGTGTGTTACCGTTGTGTTTGACGGTGTGCGAGCGTGGCTTGTGGAAGCGCGGGCGGATGTCGGAGTCGCGGTCGTGTGTACCTGTGTGTGTGTGTGTGCGTGTGTTACCGTTGTGTTTGACGGTGTGCGAGCGTGGCTTGTGGAAGCGCGGGCGGATGTCGGAGTCGCGGTCGTGTGTACCTGTGTGTGCACTGTTAAAAATTAGGGAATTTTACAGACGAAAAAATGTAAAATTACATCATTTTCACCGAAAAATTTGTAATATGACATATTTTTCATCAATTTTACAAAAATAAATTTAAAATTGATGAAAAATATGTGAAATTACAAATTTTTCTGTGAAAATGATGTAATTTTACAGAATTCTGTAATTTTTTCGTCTGTAAAATTCCCTAATTTTTAACAGTGTGTGTGTGTGCGTGTGTTACCGTTGTGTTTGACGGTGTGCTGACGCGGCTTGTGGAAGCGCGGGCGGATGTCGGAGTCGCGGTCGTGTGTACCTGTGTGTGTGTGTGTGCGTGTGTTACCGTTGTGTTTGACGGTGTGCGAGCGTGGCTTGTGGAAGCGCAGGCGGATGTCGGAGTCGCGGTCGTGTGTACCTGTGTGTGTGTGTGTGCGTGTGTTACCGTTGTGTTTGACGGTGTGCTGGCGGGGCTTGTGGAAGCGCGGGCGGATGTCGGAGTCGCGGTCGTGTGTACCTGTGTGTGTGTGTGTGTGTGTGCGTGTGTTACCGTTGTGTTTGACGGTGTGCGAGCGCGGTTTGTGGAAGCGCGGGCGGATGTCGGAGTCGCGGTCGTGTGTACCTGTGTGTGTGTGTGTGCGTGTGTTACCGTTGTGTTTGACGGTGTGCGAGCGTGGCTTGTGGAAGCGCGGGCGGATGGCGGAGGCGCGGTCGTGTGTACCTGTGTGTGTGTGTGTGTGTGTTACCGTTGTGTTTGACGGTGTGCTGGCGGGGCTTGTGGAAGCGCGGGCGGATGTCGGAGTCGCGGTCGTGTGTACCTGTGTGTGTGTGTGTGTGTGTGTTACCGTTGTGTTTGACGGTGTGCGAGCGTGGCTTGTGGAAGCGCGGGCGGATGTCGGAGTCGCGGTCGTGTGTACCTGTGTGTGTGTGTGTGTGCGTGTGTTACCGTTGTGTTTGACGGTGTGCGAGCGTGGCTTGTGGAAGCGCGGGCGGATGTCGGAGTCGCGGTCGTGTGTACCTGTGTGTGTGTGTGTGTGTGTGCGTGTGTTACCGTTGTGTTTGACGGTGTGCGAGCGCGGTTTGTGGAAGCGCGGGCGGATGTCGGAGTCGCGGTCGTGTGTACCTGTGTGTGTGTGTGTGCGTGTGTTACCGTTGTGTTTGACGGTGTGCGAGCGTGGCTTGTGGAAGCGCGGGCGGATGTCGGAGTCGCGGTCGTGTGTACCTGTGTGTGTGTGTGCGTGTGTTACCGTTGTGTTTGACGGTGTGCGAGCGTGGCTTGTGGAAGCGCGGGCGGATGTCGGAGTCGCGGTCGTGTGTACCTGTGTGTGTGTGTGCGTGTGTTACCGTTGTGTTTGACGGTGTGCGAGCGTGGCTTGTGGAAGCGCGGGCGGATGTCGGAGTCGCGGTCGGGCTCGGCGTCGTCGGCGTCGTCGTCGCGGTCGCCCCGCAGCAGGATCACGTCCATCTCCGAGTAGCGCATGCCGCGGACGAGGACCGGTAGTAGCGCACCTAGACGACCGCCGAGCACCTGTTAACACATACCTTTAAGGTTTTCGCAGTCTTCGCACATTATAACAACTCAACAATTATTGATTTATTTATCGTATGGCATTTACACACTGGTTTAGACAATAGTGATTACATCAAATTAAAATTTACAGTTTTGCAAATATACACTCGCGTCCTTTGTCAATTCTTTAAAATCTTCGACAGGTCCGTTGAATGGCTCGACTCTATGCCAATGCCAAATATTGGAATATAAACAAACCCTATGTCATGTTGCGCTTGTTGACGATGGACGCCAAAGTTTTAATATGTTTGTAATTTTTAAGTTTTGGATTCAAAATACAAGACTCAATTTGTATGTTTCAACAATTATCTAACTTTACGCGTAAATATCATCATCATCATCAGCCTATGATAGTCCACTGCTGGACGTAGGCCTCTCCTATTAACTATGCGTATAGACGCATTAGGAGGTAAATGCCCATAATCGCCACGCTGGGCAAGCGTATTGGCGATCGCAGTAATGTGTCCACTATGATGACGCTGCTGCCCATCATCAATATTTATCAAATAGTGGTCAGTAACACTTCAATCCCTTAGTCGACTCTTACGACACCCACAGGAGGAGTTGGGGTGGTGACAAATGTATTCTTACTGCCGTCACCACACGGCAGTAAAAATACACACGCACGCATGCGTAAATATAGCTTAGCAATTATATCTTTGACGCGACTGTACCGGTAATTCTTCCATTATTACTCTCACAGACGATTATGCTCTCTTCAGAATCGTGTATGACCGTGCTCGCCCATCATGGGCCATTGTTTAGGCAAGTTATATTTCATCGCCAAGTTAGTGCCGAAATATCAGCATGTATGCATTAAGTATGTGTACACGGTAAAAATATAACTATCTCTTCTTACAACTTTGTAAATAAATAACCATTTTAATATTGAAGTTTATATTTTAAAACCAATGTAGAAAAAGATAAAAAACTTGTTCATATCTTATCTTTATTGTTTTGATTGCAAAACTCTCCATGACATTACATAATTATCAAGTCTCAGTGACGCATCGTTGCGGCGATTCCTACGATTAAAGAAAGTACCGCACGACTATAAAATCAAGCAAACGCTATAACACCACATATTATAATTATTACTTAGCCTACATAACCTCGTAAGGCCCACAATAAAAAAATCTTTCAATCTTATTATTACGTAAGGAATAGTGGTGCACTTCGTAGGTTTGTAGAATCAAACACACAAAGGAAATGCGACTTTATTAATTTTATGAAAGGATTGAATTTCATTGAAGTGGAGTGTACATTGAAATGTACATTGGGCCTTACGAGGAATGGACTCATACTGTCACTTAACATAAGGAAGGAATTATTTTGTATCATAAGCCAAAGTCTGTCTAGAGGCATTCATATACAATATATGCAACAAAGTGGGACCTTCTGCATGCCATTCTGCTTACTAACAGCTTCATATTAGTTTGTGTTGCTAAATAAACAGATAACTATGCCTACTGTGGGGGTTTGATAATTACTTTTATGTTTGGGTTTAAATTTACTCCATTAAAATGTAAGAACCCACAAAGGAATTAGTAAATTCAATATTATTTGTATTTTTCTTCCTTTCTGTATATTGCGCTTTTTGTTTTGTTACGAAAAACTTATTTCTATTTCTAAATAATGTTACAGTCTTGTAGGATTACCCATATAGTTCTCACATTTAGTCATTTCTAGATATTTGTTGGACATACCTCTCTGCAGACACTCTGCTCAGCGAGCGAGAGCCAAAACTCGCAGGCCTCCAGCGCCACCCCCTCCTCAGGATCTTGGGTCCGCACCAGCATGTACTGTGAGAAAGAGATACATATTTAAATCTTCAATCACACACTACTGTGATTTGATATAATAAGCAAATTATGGAACTTTAAAATTATTTTACTGCTTTTTAATTATTTTAGTATTGTATAAGTGCTTTGTTTTTATCTACCGCCCCTTATCTTTTCATTGTTTCTTTTGCAGAACATCATATCAAAACAATAAAGTTCAATAAACGAAAAATAAGGTGTCTTTAAAATGCTCCTTATATCTATTATTATAAGAGTCACTCACCTCAATAATGTTGGGTAAATGTGGCACAAGTCTATCCAGCCTCACTTCTAGCAGTAGAACCAGTGCGTGGCAGACATTTTTCCGGACATCTGGGTCTTCATCTGCTGCTAAATGGAATAAGTTCTGGAACAACAAAAAATATCAGAAGAGAACTACTAAGTGTGTAATATGAACACAACTATAGATAAATGACTAAGAATGTGGAAGTTAGATATGTAGTGGCATTGGGTGTTTACAACCTCCGAGGTATTGTGCATTCAAATTTTGTCAACTCTTGTAGCATCATCATTTTTACTAAGAGTAATCCTTATTGTAAACATTCCTGTTAGAATTTAGGCAATGATAATACATTCAACCTATTTAAGTTCTTGTCTATTGCTAGACTCAGTCATGTATTTGAAGGAAGTGTTCTTTTGTTACTTTTGAAAATGTATCCTGTCAATGAATAGATACTGAAAATTTTCCTATGTTTAATAAAAGGCTTCAACTTGATTCTTGTGGTTATTTATTCAAATCACCACAATTCCACCTTTTAGAGTGTTACTTTTAGTAATTATATAATTTAACATTCACAACTCTTCTTACAATTTATTGATCTACAAGTTAATTCACAAAACAAAAGCAAATGTGTTTAGAACACATTTGTCTCAATAAAATATAACTATTAAAACCTGTCATCTACATTTTAAAAATATCAGTATTAATTGGGTCTATCACCTTTTTTCAGGCACTTGTCGCTATGGTTTGTTTTGGCAACTTTTGTCCAATGGGTGATATGACAGAATAACAACAAGAAATAGTTGATCCAACTCATTAGTTAATTTTTAGTGTAGGATTTTTTTTTTTATTAAAACAACATGAAAACAAATTTAGTCATTTTGTAATTTATTGTTATAATCACAATTAGATTTCCTAAATTTAAGAACTGAAATTGGGGTTGTCGTAATTGACCGTAGTTTAGCAGAAAGCAACTAACTCCAATTTTTCAATCTGACTTGATCCATCATTCATGAGCACGCACATGTAACTATAAGAAAAAAATATTCGCCGCACACTAGGGGTTAAGCTTCAACATTTAGTTTAGTCTCTTTCTGTATTGACAAAAAATCAAAGTTGGTTGTATTCTGCATGACTACAGTTAATTGTAAATATATTTTGATAAAAAAAAAGCTACTAACCTCAATAAATGAATCTATGTGAGCCATGAGAGCCTGTGTTCGTCCCATGATGAAGTAGTTGACGCAGGCTATGGCATGGCATCTGATTTTGGGTGAAGAATGCCTGAAGAACTGTAGGAACTTGGGGATCAGAACATTTAGTGGCCGGTTCAATGCATCACTGTCCAAAAGCTCTGCAGTGTCTTCACATATTTTTTGTAGTGCTCCAAATGCTCCCTACACAAGTAAATATCATTATTTATATATAGCTTACTGTAGAGAAACCTGACCATAAATTTAAAGGCTCAACTGAATGCAATATCAGTGATAACAATTAAAATACAATTCTTACCTCGCACACATTGTAATCCTGTGAATCAAGCATGTTACAAAGCGCAGGCAAGAGTTCGGGCCATGAGGTGAGTTCACCCTGGCTCGCGATGGTGGTGATGATGATACCCACTGTCGCACGGATCAGAGGAGACGGGTCCCCCACCGCGGACAAGCATTCTCGCTTGATGAACTCCGCGACCTCAGGGAAGAAGTTGTTGTAATGTGCCTTTACATTGTTTTTCAAAATCAGACCACTCAGTGACCTCGTGGGCTCCTCTTCGGTGACTAATTTAGTTAATACGAATATTAGGTAGTTGTTGAAGTCGGGATACTTGTTCAATTCTTCCAATTTCTGAGATGATAAGGGTCAAGAAAACTATTGTACAAATCGAATGCTGTCAATGACTGTCATGTCGGAAAAATCGATTTATGATGAAGCGTTGAGACGCCTACGATACAATTGCTGAATAAGTTATAAAACAATGTACTAATACTTATGTTATTAGCGGAAAATACCCATGAAACATGATAAATAAAGTGTAAAGCGGTTACAGATACAAAAAATACGCACGCCGTTAAGAGCATCGACATGGTACTAGTGAAAAGGATACTTGTTGTACAGCTCTCTGAGTAGCAGTGTCGGGTGATTGTGACTCCTTGAGAAGTGTTAATATTTGTCTTAATCCTTCTTGTTCGGGTTTCCACTCCATTTTCATAATAATTCCACAATTCGGTTTTATTTCACTCGGTCCCGTAAAGATCAACCATGCCAAAAATTTGACGACTTGCCATATATAAAAATTGATTATCGATTTTGTTTGTGACGACGCATAAACTTTTTTTATTCGTATTTCATTGTAGAGAAATATTAATTATGAGTAAAAAAGCTAAAGTTCTCCAAAAATTGTTATCCATTTTCTATTTATTAAGGTTTAAAATTTAATTTTAACTTTTTGTAAAATTTTATGCACTTCTTTTTTTTTAAGGTGCAACTACTTGTTCCATTGTACACAAATTCACTATTGAATGTAGGTCAAGGTCACGATTGTATGTTTCACTGCATTGTGTTATGAGTTGTTAAATTGATATAATTGGTTTTTGCATAATAACATTTTCATTTTGCTTTAATGACGGCTCTCTTGATTTTTAATAAAAAGCATGTCAATATGCACGTCCACATTCGGAAACGTGAAACGGAGTTTTTTTTTCAGTCAATATGACAGCTGTGGTATTGTGACATTTGTGACAGTGACATTGACAAATCATTAGAGAGAAATTTATTTTTTGTATTGCTATTCACGTGGGATAGCAATCTAACACAAAAATGCCTAAAATTAAAGCGGAAAAGAAAACAAGGGTTCATAATGAAATCGCTAAACAAGGTAAGCATTAACAAAAGTCTACTTATAAAGTAAATTCAGCTCATCTTTGAGGTTATCATGAATGCACTTCTGTTTATAAATAATTTCTTTGGAAACTGATCTTATTTTATTATTTACAGGCATTCAGTTCAACAAGGACTTCGGTCAGCATATCCTAAAGAACCCATTAATCATCACGTCTATGTTAGATAAGTCTGGCTTACGACCGACCGATGTAGCCCTTGAGATTGGTCCTGGTACAGGTAACATGACGGTAAAATTGCTGGACAGGGTTAAAAAAGTCGTAGCCTGCGAAATAGACACGAGGTAATTTTAAATTAAAAAATATAAATGTATGGTATTTTTACAAATATTAACACTTTAAAGTTTATGCATTGTTTTTTTTTTTAGACTTGTAGCTGAATTACAGAAACGTGTCCAAGGCACGCCATACCAAGCTAAACTCCAAATTCTAGTAGGAGACGTACTCAAGACAGAGCTGCCATTCTTTGACATCTGTGTTGCCAACATCCCTTACCAGATCAGTTCCCCACTGGTGTTCAAGCTGCTGCTGCACCGGCCATTCTTCCGTTGCGCAGTGCTGATGTTCCAGCAGGAGTTTGCTCAGAGACTGGTGGCCAAGCCAGGGGACAAGCTGTACTGTAGACTGTCTATAAACACTCAGTTGTTGGCCCGTGTTGACATGCTCATGAAGGTATGGATTTCAAAGTATTTTAAAATAGGTAAAAATAGGTATACAAGAAATTCTCTGTCTGAGTGATGCCATTATATGCCACTTGTATAAAAATTATGTTTACTATTCTAATGCATAATCTATACTGCCATCCTTACACAAAGTGAAACTTCTCTTGTAAAGTGACTATGAGATTCATCATTTTGATTTAGCAAAGAAATATAAAGTTATGCTCAAAATTCAATTTTTTTTCTTTTTTACAGGTTGGAAAAAACAACTTCAGGCCACCTCCCAAAGTAGAGTCCAGTGTAGTGAGGATAGAACCCCGAAACCCCCCACCACCCATCAATTTTGTTGAGTGGGATGGTCTGACCAGGATAGCATTTGTCAGGAAAAACAAAACACTGTCAGCAGCATTCAAACACTCTACCACAATGGCAGTGCTGGATAAGAACTACAGAGTACACTGTTCTTTGCACAATAAGGTACTTAAGAAATAATGTTCTCAGTGCAGTAAATTTTTTTGTTTTCCATATTGGTTGACAATTGAAATTCAAAGCTCACTAAGTACCTACTTGAAATAAAGCTTGTATCTCAGTTCTGATTCAATACAGACATAAGAGGTTGCTAAGAGTAGTGACAGTTTTTATAGTGAGTTTTGCTTGTCAGCCGACAATATGGTCAGAGATTTTTAACCAACTAAATGTTATACAGATTTATTACTATAAGAATTTTCTTGGTTTTGGTAATATATATGCTAACTAATTCTAGACTATCTTAAGTTAAGCTATAACACTGTTTAAATTTCTCTTGATAGGAAATCCCAGAGGACTTTGATATAAAACAGAAAGTGCAGGACATCCTGACAAAAACAGAAGCTGACCAGATGCGCGCGCGGACCATGGACATTGATGACTTCATGAAGCTGCTACATGCCTTCAACTCTGAAGGAATACATTTTGCTTGAAACTAGACTGTTTTATTTAAACCACTTTTACCAACTTTTCTGAAGAACTACTGACCATGCAGCTGGCAAACCACAATAGATTAAATTTAACTAATCTACTTAACCTAACCTATCTATTATCTAAGATTGGCCCTTGTGGCATTGTACCTAGGCAGGTTAAAGGTTAAAACAGGTTGCCGAGATACCATTTACCTTGAGAAAATTAAAACATGGGTCTACTGTAACTAGTTTTAATTAGACATAGATTATAAATTATCGTGCACCATTCACTGGCAGAACAACCCAAATTAAATAGTGGCCTTCTTGAAGCCCCTGTCTGCATAGTCCTGAGGTGCTTGCTTCTCAGATTTGTATGGGAACCCAGGCTGGCCCGGCAGGACCATGGGCTTGGTTGTCAGTACTCTCCAGCCACCCTTCTTAGTCCAGTCCTGAAATCAAAAGCTACAAATAAATAATAATAATAATAAAATGTTTATTACCAGAAAAATTGATGGTGATGGATTGATGGTGGATTGAATGATTATCTGTACTACATTATGGCATTTTGTTGATGATAAATTTAACTATAAAACTTACATTTCCATTGTATTTGAAGTAATAATGAGTGGCAAAGACTCCCAAAGTAATAAGTCCTAGTTTTCCTGTAATGTATCTGTAGAATGCAGCACGCTCAGCTCCCTGAAATTGATAGCAATCTGTTTATTGTTCTGTTGATATGAATACCTATAGGTTAGTTTTGTTATGTAATCTTACCAGAAATCCGCTCAAGCCGTTAAATACTTTATCTAAGGGTGCCCGGTAGAGTCTGCGAATAGGATTGGTGCGTTCCCTCCAGTATTCCTCAACATGCACGGGCTCGTTCGACGATAAAACCTGATCTTTGAGCCACTGTTTACGCCAGGCTCGCTCGGCATCAGTCATTCCTAGACATCTTTCTCTCTCTGAAACCACGCGGCCAGCTATGGACATAGGCTTTACGCCTGCCGTTTGCGACATTTTTATAGGTTTTTGTAACAATTACCTCTGCAATAGAATCTAATAAGTCAGAGAGAGAAATATTCCAAAAAGTGTGACAGTACAGTGTATTGACACTATTGACATTTTAGAGTACATTCAGAAACAGGCATAAAATGGCTTAATACGGCGGTTAAAAAAATTGTTTCCACAATTACAAATCAATTGATCCTGAAGTTTAAATTTAAAATAAAATAATACTCGTGTGGTTAAAACAGGTTTAAACAAACTATTCAATTCAAAAACTTGAAATGATTTCTATAAAAATTGGCCTCTCCGTGGTATTCGAGCGTTATTTAATTTGAGCAATCCCATTCACGATCCAGTTTATAATACAATGTCAAAATTGTAGTCTCTCCGTTAGTGACAATGGAAATTTTATTTCCCATAAAGTTTTGTTGGTAATAGAACACTTCACCGTCTTAGTGTCTAGTTGATCTTAATTTTTTATAAATTAAATGTTATGTAAATGTAAAGGAGCATCAATTTTATTCAATTGACATTTTGTATGGTAATGAATAACATGCTTTACTTAAGCCTATTCTTAGGTCGTTTGCATCGTTTTACGCAAAAAAAAAGATGATTAATAATAAAACAAGTACAATATTATAAAATATAGGTAATAAAAAGATAAGACTTCCAAAATAATAGCAAAAAACAATTCTAAAGCTATTACTGAGATTAGTAGTTAGAGCAGTTTATTAAATAGAAATTTCTAATATTAAGATTTAACAACACAAATTCGTTATACGAAATATTACACTGCTCAACATTCCAATCGTAGAAATAGACAATCTATTCTCATTCTCACTCATTCGCGATACTGCCAAAGTGCCAAATGCCAAAGTTTCAATTTTGTACGTGATAAAGTGAACAAAATTACTGAGATTGGTATCGGGATTGCGTTTTCGCGAGTGAATTTTCCACCTGTTTTAAAAGAAAGTTGATCAGGAAATAAACATGCCTAAATATTATAAAGTGGAAATCAACAAGACGGAATGGATTGTGCCAGAGCGCTATCAGATGCTAACACCCGTAGGATCCGGCGCCTACGGCCAAGTTTGGTGCGTATTTGTTTAGAATAAGCATCAGGCACCATGCTAGAGAGTCTCTGTTATCAGGGGCTCCCTAGCTCGTTAGTGAGAGTATGTGGAAGAAAGATAATAGGATGCAAAGCAGTGCATTGCCCCTGCGTGGGCGGAACTGGTTTAGTTGTTTGTATTTCGTATATTTATATTTGTCGCTGGTAGGCTCCTTTCACTAATTTTATGCCTTTGTATTAGCAGAACCTTGCTGCCCACTTTGTAAATAGAGATAGAGTATATCTTCCAAATAATTAACTTAGTTACACATTCTACACAATAAATTGATGACCAGCAAGTGATTGCTGTAGATTGTAATCATATTATGTAGTTATCATCAAAACAAATGATGATAATGTTCTGTTGTGTTATGTGGTGTTACCTAACTTGTTGGCACAGATAAGCCATGTTAAAAATGCACTACACTTAATTTCTTTATAATGAGTTTAAAAAATAAAGGCATGTTATCATGTTTTTGGTCTTTTGTTATAGATAAGTTACTAAATTAAAGGATAATACTTATATGTTTGAGTAGAAACTAATGCTTACAAATCAATATGCATAATTTTCTAACAAACCTCTTGTTAACAAAATGGGAGTATTCGCTCAAAAATATCAGATATGACCATTGAAAAAACTTGTATGTTGTTCTATCAACCAAAAACAAGACATAGTAACTAGAGTTACTGCCAATCAGTTTTGCAAAAACAATTTTTTTTTGTCAATTAGGAAAAGTCAACCTAGTTCGGATATTGGAGCCGCACATAAGTTTTTTCTTATAGCATTGCTATGAGAAAATCCATTTTCATGCGGAAATTCTAACTGTTAAAAGTTTAAAAATGTCTAAAAGTTTACATATTAACATGTGTTTATATGTGAAATTATTGTTTATCTTACCAACTGTAGATTTTCTTCCATCAAACAATGTGGGAATTTCTTTACATACAGAAGCATACAAGAGTTTGATCTGTCCTCATAATTCCTGGCCTACTAGAAAAACTGTTTGGGAATTCAAACCTAATTGCTAAACAGATAGTGCCCTACTTTGTATGTTTTGATTTTAAATGATACAAAATAATCTGTTACCAGTTCACCTATTTTGGCCTATTTTTTGAAAGCTTGTAACTTGTAATACAAGCGGAAGACCTAATCCAATTAATAGTGTCAAAAAGAGACTTCCACTTGTATTACACATTTACAAGTTACAAGCTTTCGAGAAACAGGCCCCTGGCTTACAAGGCTATAAAAAGAGTATAAGGTTATAAGAAAAATAAGAAATAAATGGATGCAAATAATACCCTTTTTCTTTTGCCATATCTGTTTTTCTTTTTGTGTGTTGTTTAGTCTAGTTGATATAGATTGGATTATATCAGGTTTTGGCCTCCTTTGGTTTGGTTTTCTATTCTCATAAATAAACTGTCAATTGCACTGGTGCTGGCAATGGTATGGTCACCTACATAAATATGTTGACACCTGTATTCAAATTTAAACTTTCTTTCCCTAGTAATAAGTGATTGCTAGAAAAAATGCTTATAAATTGTACCTGTGTTAGGTCTGACACAAGTTTACATTGATACATTTAGGTAGGTTCCAATGGTTTTTGTAAATATGTGTATAGTATTGTTGACATACATTGTAAATTCATGAAAAGTAAAGCAGCAGACAGAAAATATGTTGATGTCAAAGTCGATTGGCCCACATATTAACCATGATTAAATTTTAATTATACTTAATTAGATATTGTTTTGTCTCGTAACATTTTCTGACAAATTAAAATCAACTTCATTTCCTGCTGAGTAGGTAAAAATTTCAACAGCTATTTCTCTTATATGGCTGGGCCTTAAGGGGGTATACACACTTCCTAATGGCTCAACCAGACAAGCGCGTATTGCGATTTGCGGCGCGACAAGCGTTTTATCTTTTCATTGTGCGGTTGGCACGCACAACGCGTGGTGGTTAGGGCCATTCATTTATTACGTTGGGTCAAGGGTCAAATGTAGCGAATATAGTTTCACTAGTTTTTAACTCCTTAAAAGAAACCCTGTTATAAAAATAATCACCAAATTAAAAATTTTAAAAACCGACTTCAACCGGTTTCTCCAAGATTCCCGATTTGTTTCCATCATTGGTTTCCTCAAATCCTACTTTCTGAATGCAAATTCTTGTAAATGAATGAAAATTACCAAAAGCGCCATACATGTACCTATAACATTTGAAGAGATCCCTCGATTTCTCCAGGATCCCATCATCAGACCCCAACTTGGTGCCAATGGGACCATCTCGGGGGAATACACGTTCGATCACAAAAAGAAATTTTAGAATCGGTTCACTATTCTCGGAGATATCAGGTAACATACATACAACAAAAAAAAAAAAAAAAAAAATTCAGTTGAATTGAGAACCTCCTCCTTTTTTTGAAGTCGGTTAAAAAGTAAGAATAAGCCGATCCCCTCCCCACTGTTAAATATTTATTAGTTTTATTAAGTAAGAATCTAAAGAAAAAAAAAACTAAATTTCGAAATCTTTATTTTGTACAAATACAATTACGAACTTTGGTCTTTATCATTCATCTTAAAATCATACATTTGTGATCTTACGTAAGAACTATCAAGACTCCCTTCCACCCCCTTGTAAGAAAAATATCCCCCCTAATTTGTGTTAAGTATTAGATTAATGGCTCCTTATTTGGGGCACACGCAACGATTAGGAGCGTTGGGAAGGCCCAATCGGGAGACCTCCCAACGACCAGCCATGACGCCCGGCGGTCAAAAAAAAAAACGATTAGGAAAAAATCGCTTGTCGCTCCGCAATTCGCGCGTGTTTGACCGAGCCATAAAAACCTTGTTGCCAACAGTTCGGCGATCGACACGCTGCACAACATGAAGGTGGCGATCAAGAAGCTGGCGCGGCCGTTCCAGTCCGCCGTGCACGCCAAGCGCACCTACCGCGAGCTGCGGATGCTCAAGCACATGAACCATGAGAATGTCATCGGTGAGTGGCCTTCATCCTTCTATAATAGTCAGAGATCGGACAAATGTGCACCAGAGGCGCATTTGCGACGCCTCTGGTGTTGCGGATGTCCATGGGCGACGTTAATCGCTTTCCATCAGGCGATTCGTCTGTTCGTTTGCCACCTATAGCATAAAAAAAAAAAAAACCATGAGAATGTCATCGGTGAGTTGCCTCTCCTTCCATGGCCGGTCAGCCCACAGCTGGACCATCGACACCTGCACCACATGAAGGTGGCGATGAAGAAGCTGGATTTACATGAAGGTGACATGAACCATGAGAATGTCATCGGTGAGTTGCCTCTCCTTCCATGGCCGGTCAGCCCACAGCTGGACCATCGACACCTGCACAACATGAAGGTGGCGATCAAGACGCTGGATTTACATGAAGGTGACATGAACCATGAGAATGTCATCGGTGAGTTGCCTCCATCCTTCTATGGCCGGTTAGGTTAGGCCACAGAATAAGTAGGACCAGAAGTGTCACTGTAGGCTAAATCCATTGTTGAGCATAATTTATAAATGTTTGTAACGTAAAAAAAGCAGGTACAGTCGCCATCAGATTTGTGAGAGCGGCCATGGTATTCAAATAACGCCATAGAGGCCTGCTCAGATATTTGTGAACACCCTGGCCGCTTACATTTATTGAGGGCAACTGCGACTTTACACGTGTCCGCTTCGAAGCACGTCGCTTTTGGTGTAAGGTACACTCGGGTAAGATCGGACTATTTTTCGGTAAGTTGAAAGGATGTCACGAAAAAAATCATAAATTTACTCTCACTAACTTTTACATGATGTACGTGATAAAAAAGAAATCAAGCTTTTAATATAAATTTACTTGATGCCGCTCAACCGACTAGCTTACGAGTAATCGACAGATCGACACTCAAACTTGCACATTTTTTTTTCAATACACACCCCACCGAAAACCTTCTTGGTTAAGATCGGACTAGTATCTAATTTCAACTCTATAGTAAGGAGAAGAAGGTGCATAGCTTCCTGTTAAAGATCGGATCTCCGAAATTTCTCGAAAAAAAAACACTTTTTTTTAACGTTCATAGAACACTGATGCGGCTGAGCGGTTACTGCGTACTAACGATAGGGGCGGGGTGAAATGGCGTCATGCATAATATAGCCAGCGAGGAAAAAATACTACTATTTTAGTAGTGCGGTCATCCGATCTTACATTAGATCCGATCGTAGCCGGGTGTACCTATGTTGTGTTATATGTAACCAGACACTTTCGCGACTTGAATTTGTAGGTGGTTGGTGGTGCATCGTGTTCATGGGTAATTCTAACTCAATGCTAACTGGGAGAATGCACAGACAAAGTAAAATATAACGACGGTAACGGCGTAATACAGTTGATTTTAACCTTGACTGTACAAAAAGCATAATTGTATGTAGACTGGCACTGTATGCGAAATAATGTTGCATGGGAAACCAGCCAACAGTTACATAATCTAGATTAATTGATAGATAGCCAAATACAATTTTTAATTATCTCTGAAACGATGGCAAATCCAGATAATGAGACCAAAATGACATACACGGTGTAACAAAAGGAAGCTGAATAACTTTTAACAGCGTATTCCTGAGGTAGAAGCAAAAAATGTTACATGAACCCAGGTTACTTTTGGAAACCTCATGGCTATGATTACTTAAGCGTGGCCACGAGGTTTTCAAAAGTTTATCGACCGATAGCCAACTTCTCACGAAGATATCCATACCCCAGGGCTGCTGGACGTGTTCAGCCCCGAGAAGACGCTGGAGGAGTTCCAGCAGGTGTACCTGGTGACGCACCTGATGGGCGCCGACCTCAACAACATCGTGCGCACGCAGAAGCTCTCCGACGACCACGTGCAGTTCCTCGTCTACCAGATCCTGAGGGGGCTGAAGTATATACACTCTGCGGGGATCATACATCGGGTAAGACAGCCGAATGACGTCCACTGCTGAACATAGGCCTCCCCAATGATGCTACAATGACCGGTCCTGCGCTACCCGCCTCCAGCGGACTCCTTTCCCAGCCCATCATTCCACCTTGCGGGGAATCCATCATTCAGCATTCATCATTCATCATCATCATTCAGTCGTCATCATTCCACCTTGTGGGGGGGGGGGGGGGGCTATCCTATTACTAACTCTATAAATCATACAGAGCAACTTATACAGGGTGGAAAGGGTCGACGTTCCTTCCCGCTACCGACCGAGTCTACCAACCATTAAGATGAACTTTCAGTATGGGACCAACATCGAAAGCCTACATGGAAAATTGACTTTTCTTGAGGGGTTAATTTTTTTCCCATAAAAATCCCATACTGAAAGTTCATCGTAATGATTGGTAGACTCGGTCGGTAGCGGGATGAAAGGACCACGGAAAAAACATGTCATCTTATGAAAATCCGGACAAATTTGTTCCTTGTTCCGTTAAAATTAAGGTCGTTTTTAACCGACTTCAAAAAGGAGGAGGTTTACAATTCGTCGAAATCTTTTTTTTTTTTTTTATGTATGTTCCCCGGTTACTCGAAGACGCGTGGACCGATTTGAAAAATTCTTTTTTTGTTCGAAAGGGTATAGCTTCTAGTTGGTCCCATTGTCACCAAATCCAGATCTGATGATGGGATCCTGGAGAAATCGAGGGAACTCTTCAAATATTGTAGGCATTACATTTTTCATTTATTTTCGAAGACTAATGAAGTATTTGCGTCTAGTCATGAACGTCTTAAGTTGGTGATCTGATGATGGAAGGTACAACTCCTTAGCAATTAGGAGTTGGGGGATAATTCTTTAAATATAGCATATTTCGTGTATTTTGGAAGCTATTCGAGTATTTGCCTTTAGGTGATCATCCTTTCATGTTGGTGAGCTGATGATGGAAGGTACAACTCCTTAGAGATTAGGAGTTGGGGGATAATTCTTAAATATATCATATTTCATGTCTTTTGGAAGCTATTCGAGTATTTGCCTTTAGGTGGTCATAGTCTCCTGTTGGTGAGCTGATGATGAAAGGTATAACTCCTTAAAGATTAGGAGTTGGAGGATAATTCTTTGAATATAACAACTGTCCTACATTTTCGAGATCTATTCAAGTGTTTGCTTAATAGTTATAACATGTTGGTTAGCGGTTAGTGATTCTTTAAATAGGCATGCTAAGGCCGTTACCTATAATCTTTGAAATTATTCATACCTGCTGATGATATTCGTACAAACAGCAACACAGCTAGGTATACACTTCAGAAATTGGAAATATTGCATGAAAGAGAATCACACTTACAGTCACATGTCAGTTACATAGGAATGTTGAGCCACTTGGCAAAGGATGCAATTTGGTCGTGTAATATTATGGGTTCGGTATTTTTCGTTAGTAGGCATAGGCACGATCGCGATGGTCCCCGATGATATGTCATCGAATCTTTGTTGCGTCAAAATTTCAGTATTTGAAAACTAGTTGACATAATAAAAATTCCTTCGTCTACGAAAATTAAGAATTAGCTATCGGCCATGATTAGACGCTAGATGTCGTTGTTCCTTGTGGAAACTGGATAACGACAGTTCTTCATAGATTTGTCTAAAACCGTTTAGTACTTTAATCACGGTTTCTTCAAATCGGATTTCATGATTTATCTGACATTAATAGGCGAGATATTTTTCCAAGTCAAGATATTTTTACAAATAGCCATGTTTTTTTTTTCTTCTTTATGGGCTTCAGGGCGATGTTAATCGGGCAATTTTAAATTATTTTTTTTCATTGACAGAGACAAATGCTATTGCTGTCTTTATTATAATTCATCACATCTCTTAGTTGACGTTAGTTGAATACTTATGTAACCTTTGTGGAAATATGGTAGATAGACGTTTGACAGTCTACCTATAATCCTTTAATCTGTCAGTAGCCATACAAATGCTTAATAGAGATTTGATAGTTTCTGGCTGAAATTTAAAAAAATATCTGACAGTGACAGCCGTTGAAAGGAAAATGAACGAAAATTTCTACATAGCAGCTTAGCAGTCAAATTACCGGCTCTGAAGTTAGATTGACGTCTCCAGGACTAAAGCGGATGTTATATGTAACGTAACTATAGTAACGTCAGCTTCCGGAAAAATTGCAATCAATCGTTGGTTAAACGTTTTTGTTATTACGTAACCATGGTAATGTCACCTTCTGAAGAAACCGCGAGCGATCATTGGTTAACCGTGGCAATGCCTGCCCCATTGGTCAGCAGAGTTCGGCCGAAGTCGTGATCTCATAAGATTTCGGAACCCGATTTGTATTATTCGACCAAGTTGCGAACAGTGCGAACGATCAACATTCCCGTGTATTATTTAATTTGAAGTTGACATAATATAACTATATTTATCTCTTTCATTTTCTCTCTGCTCTGTCTTTAATGGTCCGTTAGGAGTGT
Organism: Thaumatotibia leucotreta; assembly: GCA_025490895.1. Lineage (NCBI taxonomy): Eukaryota > Metazoa > Arthropoda > Insecta > Lepidoptera > Tortricidae > Thaumatotibia > Thaumatotibia leucotreta. The sequence continues at coordinate 12,435 of JALPQI010005058.1, read as the reverse complement.
TGCTGTTTGTACAATGTATAACTTCTTGATATGGGATTCTTTGAATATCGCACAGACAGTTTGTTGTATATTCATATAAGTTAGCCAGTTCAGGTTTTCTGGCCTACTACAGTGCAGTACATTCTAATTACAAGTATTAAGAGCATACTAAATAACGATTTTATATAAATTACACTACTAAAAAGCAAAAAATAAAATATTTTAAAATAAAAATAAAACCGCCTTCAAAAATTCGCCCGAACTAAAAAGTTAAAAATAATTTTATTTCCTACCCAAACCTTTAAACCTTTTACCCTATTCATTGAAATTAAATATTATGGCTAGGTATACTACAGATTTCTTAGAAGTCGGTGCCAAGCCAAATATGTTCACTTCGCGAGTATTATGTATTTGGTAGAGTTTTGTAACTTACTGTCACTCCGGTTATGCTTTCATCAAAATGACTGAGGCAGACCATTCTGTTGATAAAAGCATAATCGGAGTGACAGTAAGTTACAAAGCTCTATATAATATATACCTATGAACGTATTTGGCTTGGCACCGACTTCTAAGAAATCTGTAGTATACCTAGCCATAATATTTAATTTCAATGAATAGGGTAAAAGGTTTAAAGGTTTGGGTAGGAAATAAAATTATTTCTTATGAAGTTTGAATTGACTAGAACATGTTTTTTCCGTGGAGCCTTCATATACGAGTATGGTATGTGCGAGGTAATCAGCACTATGTAAACAGGTTGATTTTTAGGCATGAGCAGGAGTGTTATTACCTTTTCATCCATCTAATACCTAATTTATGTCCTAGGACCTGAAACCGTCAAACATAGCGGTGAACGAGGACTGCGAGCTGAAGATCCTGGACTTCGGGCTCGCGAGGCCGACGGAGACCGAGATGACCGGCTACGTCGCCACCAGGTATGTCCCACTACTGAACCTACACTCAACACGTATCTGTTAACGTATCACATGAATCTGCAGTTACGTAAATAGCAGAAGCAGACAAATTAGCTATTCTAGCATCACCCAATGAATCCTAAATAAATTATTTTTTGAATAATGTAAACAGCAATTATTTGCCCTAGGTATTTGAATAAATGTAAGGGCATTTTCACTTTTAGGGACACCCAATTAGCTTAACTCTCACAAAATAGTTAACTTCGATGTCAGCTTTGTAACGACAATTAAGCATTAAATATTAACAAAAATATATTTTTATCGTTTAATCCAGAAAGAATGCGCGTTTATACAATATAAAAACATAAATAAAGTCGATTTACATAAATTGTAGGTAATTTTAAATAAACATTAATTGGGTGTCCCTAGAAGTGAAAATGCCCGTAAACAGCGATTTATATGTTTTCTGGTAGTTTTATCATTTATTGGTTAACCAACCAAATACAAAACCATTTTTTTTTTCATCTTTAGTTTTCATCTTACCAACCTCAACTGAATTAAGGAGCTATTTTTGAGTAGATTTTGTCAATTTACATTTAGTTAAATACCTGAAACTATAGACTATAAGTTAGGAGAGTTATATGAACAAGAGAGTAACCCCTTTATTCATAAACGTTTGCTAACTTAACAAGCCGCTAATAATTGTTTGTCCCTTTCGGTCTTAACAATGTGTCCATAAGAGCAAAAGGGACAAACAATTATTAGCGGCTTGTTAAGTTAACAAACGTTTATGAACGCGAGAGTAAGTTTGTAACCCTTGTCCGGCCGGCACCGGCCCCGGCACCGGCAGATGGTACCGCGCGCCGGAGATCATGCTGAACTGGATGCACTACAACCAGACGGTGGACATCTGGTCGGTGGGCTGCATCATGGCGGAGCTGCTCACCGGCCGCACGCTCTTCCCCGGCTCCGACCGTATCCTTTACACACCGCATTTGGGGGCCATTCGTTTTAGTACATTGTGTATTAAGGGTAAATAATAAATTGTGAACGAGTGTGAAAGTACGTAAGTAGTTCACACTCGTTTGTAATTCTTGTACCGCCCGTGGCACACACAATGTTTTTCATCACGCCTGTAAGGCAAAAAAAGTAAATAAAACAATATATTTTCACAAAACTACTCTAAAATGTTCTAAATCATTTCTCAAAATCATGGATGACTTTTTATCATTTTTATAGCAGAAATCCCGTCGCGGCGCGCGCCTGCGCTGGGCGCCGCGCTAGTGCGACGTAATGTTGTATGAAAATTCTTGATTGCCCTAGAGCGTAATAACACTAATAACGCATCTACGGAGCTCATCGCCGCAGCGCATTGGCGCACTTACCGAACAGGTGTGATGAAAATTATCTAACACTATTTTCGCTAGTTTTCGACCCCTTTCCCCCTATTATAAGAAAACATAAGAATAGGCCGACCCCCTTCCCCCTGTTAAATATTTACTTACTTACTTTTTTCAGTCTATTATTACCATGGTTATGGTCTCCTAAGTAACCTTGGTTTTATGCAAAAATATGTTATATTGTACAAACATGCATTATTCTGGTGTTAATAAGGCCTTTCCTTAATAGGCCACCTACAAACATGGGCTACAAGCACGTTTTCATAATTTAAGTATCATAATTTTGAATATAACCAGGGTTACACACTGTGTTTTTTTTTCTTTTGATTCTTATGTCGGTGAATCAACTTTTTTCAGTCTGTTATTACCATGACTACGGTCTCCTTGCCTTAATAGGCCTCCTACAAACATGGACTACAAGCACGTTTTCATAATTTAAGTATCATAATTTTAAATATAACCAGGGTTATACACTGTGTTTTTGTGTAATACACAGGAGACCGTAGTCATGGTAATAACAGACTGAAAAAAGTTGATTCACCGACATAAGAATCAAAAGAAAAAAAAATAGTCAACAAACTTTGATTTTAAAATGTAGTAACAAGCAAGATGAAAATCTCAAATACAATACTTTTATTTAATAATTTAGTATCGGCCACATTGAAATCAATGAAAAGGAAAAACACGCTTTTGTAATAGCTGACTACAAAGAGATGTATCCACTTTAGAACCTTTTTACAAATGCAATAAGTTGAAAAAGTGTATACATGTTTTATCAAACAAAATTTTAGTTTAAACTGTACACAATAAGATTTTTTAAATGTGAAGTAGTGGCATTTTTTTAAATTATAGTAGATGGCCCTGCACCGCAATGTATAGCTCCATACACTTACATACAGTGTCATTCATTTCTTGCAACTTTTTTGTATTTCTATTAGATGTTGTCTTCAATGTTCTTATTTGCAGCTTTCCATATTTTGCAATACGATGTTTCAAAACTGTATACATACAGAACACATGACATGATGGATGCCATCCATTCATCTTCCATACATCGTAGTTAGTCCTTCAATAGAATTGACGCGACAAATGTATGGCAGCACACTTTATTGTCAACCTTATTGTGATGGTAATAAGGACTTGGTTAAGTGAGGTGTCATACATTGCTAAATGGAGCATGTGAATAGATGTTGTATGGTCTGTATATGTGCAACCTTCAAGTCAGCAGCAGAAATATCTAAACAGGCGAGGTGTCCAATATTATCTGCACTCTGCAACAAAGTTGTATCAAATAGTAGTTATTGTAATGGAAAAAATTGTTAAAACGTTCTTTCATATTTTTTCTCTTTGATGGTGTTCAGATTTTATGAATTTCTGCTGTTTGTACTATCTTCTGTAGCAAATAGGGTCCAGATGTTCCAGACGGTAAGTAAAGCGCTCTTTTTCTCCCTCTATCGAAAACTTAAAACCAGTCATAGAAGTTTTTAAGGCAATAAATAATAGAACAGCGATTAGGGACTTCCCAACAGTATCAATTGTCAATAATTGTTTTCAATACATATTTATTGAGTTATTTTTAAATAAAGTTTCGTAATAGATGTTGAGCTCATAAATTAAGAGATTTAACTGTGTTCTACCACCTGTCGATTTCCGATGTCCTAAGCAGACTATTGGGTACGACGCTAGGAAGCTACGAAGCTGGGTTCGAATCCCGGTGGGTGTATTTATTTGTTGGTTTATCATAAATACTTGTTCCTTAGTCACGGTAGTTTTTTATGTATTTAAGAATATATTTGTAATTATTCTATTTCCCTGTATAACCCTGTGCACTCGCCTACTCGGGGCCATTCTTTTGTTTTTGGGCATAAACTTTCGTCACTTCTTCGTAAAATGAATATTTTCGAATAGTTTATTTACTTATACTATTAATTCCATTCTCTCATTTGGATGAGAAATGATTCCGATCATTTTATACAGTGTATAACTCTAATACAGGCGATCAATTAAACCAGGTATGGGATTCATTAGTGTAATCATGGATTACAAGGTTTTTTTAAAGTTACTCTTAATTATGACCCCACAGAATTTTTTTAAGATTATCGGAGCAGCAATGTAGGTACGAACATTTGTTATTGTTGATATGGCAGTTATGTCATCTGCTTTTGAAATTAGCTGTCAACGAGTGTTTAACTCGCGTATGTTGCTCTACATTGAGCGCCGAATTGTTTTGTATGGAAAAAATTGTTGCTCTAATTTTAAGTAAAAGTTATACTTTAGGTAAATGTACTTATTATATCGTAAACTAACACCCGTTAAGAGCTTCGCCCGTATTAGACTTACACCCTGTATAGTAATTAATCACAGTAAATATTCATATTACATAGTGGTTCCTTCCTGATGATCCCCCGATTTGTATGAAAATAAGGCAAATCTTTTTACGTTCAAGATTAAAACATGAATTTTGGCTAACAAGTTTTAAAACTTGGTTCAGGAAAAATTAGGGAAAATATGTTTAAAACCCCAATTCAGTATTTATCATACTTTTTCTGCCAATACATTAATGGTCCCAAAAATAAAAGAATAGCTCACTCCCAACACAAGCCTTAGTTTCAAATAGCGACTTTCAATTGAGCTTGCGGTGGTATTATAAATCGACCTTTATAATCATATACATGACATGTATGTCGTAAGGACTCGACAATTCATACATAAATGACCATAGAGAAGTTAGAAAATTTCCCCTTTACTGGAAGTCCAGGGTCCACAGCGTCCACAGGTCCCGTATAACCCTTAATGGCCTCCAGATATCCACCAGCTCAACCTCATCATGGAGGTGCTCGGCACGCCGGCGCAGGAGTTCATGCAGAAGATCTCTTCTGAGTCCGTGAGTACCTTGCGTCTGTCAGCGCTGTACAGTCAAGCGTTAAAATATGTATACGTTTTTAATTATGTCTGGAGACAAAATTGTGTAAATATTTATGCTCTTGACTGTACTGTCGACTTCACTAATATGTACACATTTCTGAACCTTAATTCGTTGAAGTAGGGTTAAATAATGTGTATATCAATATGATTTGATTGTAAAATGAAGATAAAATACTTATATAATAAATGCCTGCAAAGGACAACATATTTGTGCCCGACCATAATATAAGGTCATCTATGAAATTGGCGATCTGTAGAGAGAATTTTGGAAACATTTTCCATAAAATGAATTTTACGAATTACCTTTTGATGTCAAAAGTCAAATAAATTAAATTTTGTCAGTAATATTAAATACTTCGAAGATGTGATTTGTTTATATCATCTCTTATTTTTTGAACTAGGTACTATCATAAATCATAAATTTGTATGTATTTCAAACATTTGAATCGGCAGCTATAATGGCAAGAGTTTCTTTACAAAGCTTTTTTGAAAATAGAAACGATAATTTGTTTGATAAATGAGGAATTAAATTAGGGACCAACTGGTATATGAACAAAACCGCCAATTTCATAGGTAATGACCCAATAATAATAGGGTTATATGTTCATATATTTGTGACTTTGCGCGCGTTACTGGCCATTATCCTTATTCATAAACGTCAATCAAACCGCCATCAGCTTATTCGCATGAGTTTTTGAATAAGGTAGTGTACATAAAATATGTTGTAAATATTGTGTGACGTGACGTATGCATGTCGACATTCCGCCTCACTCTACTGTAACAGCTTATTAACGCTTGTCTGTCCGTCCGTTTGTCCGCTTGTAACCTTAACGCCGCGCCAGATATAGACCACCTCACCCGGATTCTGTTCTTGTGCGGGAAACCCGAGCAAGAGACGGTTGACAAAATTATAAGCGAAGAGGTAAGCTTTTCGAATTACACTCATGGTTTTTTTAACGGATATTTGTTGATATTTTAAAGACAAACGGGTCTTAATCGCGTAAACTTACGTTTAATTATATCCTGACGTTTCGAGTCTGCCTGCGACCACGGGTGTAACGTCATGCCCGAAACGTCAGGATATAATTAAACGTAAGTTTACGCGATTAAGACCCGTTTGTCTTTAAAATATGAGTGATAATCGTGAAAGTTTAAATCAGGATATTTGTTGGTTTATTACCCACCTAGGGATCAGTTGTACAAAAGAAATATACAAAATTGGTTATTTAGCTGGACGAGCAGTCTCAGGAAATTGCCGGATTGATTGCCACTAATTACCAGTGGTAACAGAGGTGGAAATAACCCTTCAATTTCCAAAACCGAGGACATTAATTTGATCGATTGATTGAAACAAAAAAACGAAGTTTATAAGTACTAGAGGCAGAACTATGGCCTTAGCAGGTTAGATGATTATTATTTCACACTAGTTTACCTAGATACTTAATTTACCTAGATAAGTATATCGAAATAGGATGATCAGTCTGGACTTAAAAATACTCGTATCAATAAGATTTATTTTTATTCTGTCGCTAAGCCACTAATAGCGAATAATAATGCTTTGGTTGAAGCGAAACGGCTAAATATTAAAATGCTTAACACAAGCTTACAAAATCACTATAACTCAGCTGTGCTAATAAAAACAACCTCTGACTCACGCCTGATTGGTTGCAAAATGCCGTAAGACTATACGAATGCTATAATAAGTTGGGTTGTTTTGGAGCGGACAGATTTTTTTCAGCTGTTTGTATATAAGTTTGTTCGTGTGTTTGTTCCCATCGCCAATGTTTGTGGCCAACGTCAGTTATACATGAGCATGTATGGTAAGGAAGGTATGTGATGTGCTGATGTGTGGATAGCATTCGTTAGTTTGTAATTAAAATTGCAATGTTTTTGTATGGGTTTTCCTTTTTTGTTTCTTGGAAGCAAACAGAATAATTTAGATTTATTATTCGTAATTATTATTATGGCAAAAGGTATGCAGATACTAGCTGAACCCATTTTGTATCATTTTGAAAATAATATCAGAAAATTTAATTTGGTTTCATCTGTCTCGATGTTAGTTGTTCATCAAATCTTCCGAGTTAGATTTGATCCATTTCCTGATTACCGATTTCGTTTAAATTGTATATACATAAGTCTGATGACAATGTAATATAATGATATCATGGAACTGGTCTGATGATGTAGCCGGAAGGTGTCCACAGGAACTTGGGCACGTAACCCTATCAAGTTCGGGCTCGTTAGTGACGTTAGTCTCGTCTTAATGAGTACCAGATGAAATGACTATGCAGCGTTGCAGTCGGCGATAAAAGCTTGTATCAAATATGTAATTTTTGAAAAAAAATCCGGGCAGGTCCATACGTAGGATGCCCTGAAAATTTCGGGAATTTAATACTTAGGAACGTATATTTGACATGTGTTATACCTCTTTCTTACAAGCATAGTCTCATTATTCGAAAACACTGGCCACTTAGAAAAAAAAAACAATGTCCGATTTTCAATTGTTTTTTAAAGTCGTTGAGTCGCTGGTGAAAATGGAGCTGTCCCGCGAAAGTTTTAGAGCAATGATTTATTATGACTTTAAAAGTGGATTAACACAACAACAATGTGGAGACCGATTAACTATTGTTTTTAGTAGTGAAGCACCTTCAAAGACGACCATATACAGGTGGTATTCGGAATTCCAACGTGGCCGTGTGTCTCTTGAGGATGACGTACGTGAGGGTCGACCGAAAACGGCCGTTACCGATCAAAACATCGATGTTGTTCGCCAACTGATAAAGGAAGATAGGCATGTTACGTTGTCAGCCTCTGTAGCCTAGTTGGTAGTGACCCTGCCTAGGAAGCTGGAGGTTCCGGGTTCGAATCCCGGCGAGGGCATTCTTTGTGTATTTATTTATCACAAATGTTTGTTCCTTGGTCATGGCTGTGTATGTATCTAAGTATCTATATGTATCTATCTATTATATATATCGTCGCCTGGTACCCACAACACAAGCCTTAATTGAGCTTACCGTGGGACTAGGTTGATTTGTGTAAGATGTCCCAAGATATTTATTAAAAAAAAAAAAAACATATCGGGAGATTCAGGAGACTTTAGGCATTGGAATGAGTCAGGTACAAGTTATTTTACAACAAGAGTTGGGCGTGCGGAAGTTATTTTCCCGGTGGATTCCTCACTTGTTATCTGACGACCAGAAAACGGTACGTGTCAATTGGTGCCGCAAAACTTTAAAAAGATTTAATGGAGGAAGCTCAAATGCCGTTTTTAGTATTGTGTCAGGTGACGAATCATGGATTTACGCATATGAGCCTGAATCGAAAAACCAATCTCGAGTTTGGGTTTACGAAGACGAACCGAAGCCGACAAAAGTTGTTCGTTCTCGCAGCACGATCAAAAAAATGGTAGCCACGTTTGTCTCCAAATCGGGTCACGTGGCGACTATCGCTCTTGAAGATCAAAGAACTGTCAATGCCGATTGGTATATAGGCGTTTGTTTACCGATTGTTTTTGCTGAACTGCGAAAAACTAACCCTAACCGCCGTATTATACTACACCATGATAATGCCAGCCCTCACACCGCTCAGAAAACAGACGACTATCTGAAGGGCGAAAACGTCGAATTACTGGACCATCCTCCGTACAGCCCCGACCTAAGTCCCAACGATTTTTTACTTTCCCGAAAATAAAGAATCGGTTGCGTGGTCAGCGTTTTCAGACCGCGGAAGAAGCAGTCGACGCTTATAAAATGGCCATTTTGTCAACCCCCACTTCAGACTTCAATAACTGTTTTAAAAACTGGTTTCAGAGAATGAAAAAGTGTATTAAACACAAAGGAGAATACTTTGAAAAACAATAAAAGTACTTTTATTTCATTAAAAGGCGTATTTTTTCCGATTCCCGAAACTTACAGGGCAACCTACGTATCAGCTTAGGTCATTAGTCAAATGACTCAAGGCCAAATTTATTACCACCCATTTTAGTTTTCCACTTTTTTATCGTTAGTAGGGAGATAGAAATTCGTATTTAATCCCTGAAGTATGCATTTTATTGAGTGCACTGGTTAGATATCTTCCTATGTATGGTTAAAGTTTGAGGTATGATGTGCATTCATTGATAAATTAGAGCTAAACACGTGGTCGCATTAACATAGATACCACACAGTGTGTCAGCAGGTGTGATCTACATTCCTTGAGGCTGAGATATTCGAGGTAACCTCGATAATATCTAGTCCACCATATCACTGCACAAACATTACACAATCAACATTAAATTTGTAGAAAATTAGTGCCTAAAAATACACAAAATGTTGATTTTTAAACAGGAACTCAATACTTATTTATTGTGAGTGTTATGGATTCCCCTGTCCGTCTTCGATTCGGCCCTTTTTCCGCTACGTATAACCTGACCTAAAAGCAGAGTTCTGCTATAGTTTTAGGTTATATGTAGCGGAAAAAGGGGCAAAAAGATATACATTTGTATGTGTACTTTGCAATCTGCATTACAATGTACACATACAAATGTAATCGGAAGGATTATTCGTATTACTTTTTGCTCAACTTTGCCTAAAAGTACGGAATGATTCTGCCATTTTCGAAGGCAGTTACTAGGCACGTTTGAGTAGCAGCCTACGGATGTGATAGTCAGACTATAAGGAAGACTCTCTTGAGATATTTACAAACGAAGTTTTAATTATAGTTATTTTTCTGGCAGATATTTAGTCCTAGTGTCAAATATATACCTATGAACCCTTTTCTTGGCAAAATAAAAAAAAATGCCTAGAAAAGGGACACATTGGCGTACATGACGACAGTATCCGTCGCGTATTTTTGTTTCCTTTGGCCTATGCCAGATGTCGTTTGATGTCGTCCATCGTGTTAACAAATGTTCTTTTGTCAGGCCCGGAACTACATCCAGTCCCTACCGACGCTGGTGCGGCGAGACTTCCGGGAAGTCTTCCGCGGCGCCAACCCCCTCGCCATCAGCCTCCTCGAGCTCATGCTGGAGCTGGACGCCGACAAGTCAGTACTGGCATCATTAATGACTGTAGCCAGGCTCGACACTGGACGCTGGTCGCCGACAGGTGTTCCGCGGGGCCAACCCCCTCGCCATCAGCCTCCTCGAGCTCATGCTGGAGCTGGACGCCGACAAGTCAGTACTGGCATCATTAATGACTGTAGCCAGGCTCGACACTGGACGCTGGTCGCCGACAGGTGTTCCGCGGCGCCAACCCCCTCGCCATCAGCCTCCTCGAGCTCATGCTGGAGCTGGACGCCGACAAGTCAGTACTGGCATCATTAATGACTGTAGCCAGGCTCGGCACTGGACGCTGGTCGCCGACAGGTGTTCCGCGGCGCCAACCCCCTCGCCATCAGCCTCCTCGAGCTCATGCTGTGGACGCCGACAAGTCAGTACTGGCATCATTAATGACTGTAGCCAGGCTCGGCACTGGACGCTGGTCGCCGACAGGTGTTCCGCGGCGCCAACCCCCTCGCCATCAGCCTCCTCGAGCTCATGCTGTGGACGCCGACAAGTCAGTACTGGCATCATTAATGACTGTAGCCAGGCTCGACACTGGACGCTGGTCGCCGACACTTGCGCGAGGTGTTCCGCGGCGCCAACCCCCTCGCCATCAGCCTCCTCGAGCTCGGATCAATCAAGTTTGCTTGAAAAAATGCTTATAAATTGTATTTAGGATTGATACATTTAGGTTCCAACTGTTTTTCATTGTAAATACGTGTATAGTATTAATCGACGTACAGATGTAGTGCAAAATCCTTTCTCTTCGGCTTTTCACGGAAACGCCCGATTTAATCTCTCTGTCTCAATTAGCTTCAGTGTAATATACACTGAAGTTCATTGTGATAGCAATATGAATTCGGATGTTTCCGTGAAAAGCCAAAGAGAAAGGATTTTGCACTACATCTGTACAAATGTAAGTTAATGAAAAGTAACGCAGGAGACAGAAAATATGTCGATGTAAAAGTTGATTGGCCTATTTTACGATTATCGCACCTGTCACCATGGTGAAATAAGGCCCTGGTAGCCACAGAAAATTGAAACTGATGATCCCATTACGAAAAGAATCATAATTTGTTGAATTTGTGAAGCCAGTAGGATAACGTGACTCGACTCGACTATTTCCAATTATCGACTCACAGCTAGTCGCGAGTGCCAGCGTGGAAAGCGGTCGTGACTCGTGACGTGGACGTCACGACTCACACTTTTAATTTAAAACTCATACGACACGTAATCACTGTGCCTTTGGGCTATTCTCCTTTTCGTTGACTATATTTTCTACAGGCAGATTTAGTTGTTCTTACTATTTTTTTTTAACAAATATATTTTCCACGTGAATTTTACCTAGAATTACGAACTGATTGGATACTAAAAAAAATCATAGATTGTTGGATTTTCCATTCCAATATCCTGCCAGGATCAAAATAGCCCGAGATTCTGAGTAAGAATTTGACTAAAATAACCAAATAAAAAGGACCCACTTTAAATAAAACTAGCAGCAAACGAAAAATAGAATCACCCAACTACAAAACTGTAGTGTAAACTGTAAACACGCAGAAATAGATGTTGACAGCAATCGGTACTGATTTATGATCGTTTTCCTTTTGTGTAAACATTATTGGATCCTAAACAACTTGCTTGTCTCATAAATTTTATTACCTATCTACACTCGAACAAATACTTGTTTTGTTCAATTTATTTTTGACGTAATGTTCAGCATATTACGAGTATTTTGTAATAATGGGTGTTCATAGTGACGTTGACGTCAAATATATTTCATGACGACAATTTTAATGACTTTAATGAGTCATCTGTTAGGTTAGGGTGTTTCTCGTGTAGTATTGTGAGTTGTGATAGTCGTGTTAAGGAAGTTAACCTTATTTAAACGTAAAACTTTTATAATATGAACAGAAAGCTCGACGCACTTTACTGGCTACTTTACAAATCAAATACTCGGACTTCCTGGAAACCCATAACTTATGTACACGGTCCTGACACACAAATACATGAGAGCCTCAGAAATACGTAGATGAATACAGTATATGGGTCAAAATTCTTTTCGTTGTCTTATTTTGTGTCCCTAAAAAACGTGATACAGTTGTGATTTTAGTATGAGATGATGTTTTGTTTTTAATGTATGGATTAAAATCTAGAGTGAAAAAGAAATACAACTACACCGGTTTTTTTTTACTGAGTCGAA